>JXSR01S049014.1:38462-48670 GCA_000969725.1 Ophiothrix spiculata
TTCAAAACACTACTCAGAGTATATGCGCATGCGTATTGCGACACTTACCAACTCGGAAACTAGCGCGCACTGGTACGCGTGGACGGCGCGTGGACCAAACACCTTAAAGATTATTTTTACCTTCATAATGTACTTTGTTCCTATATGAGACACTCTATAATTGAAGAGTGCTTTTTTCAAAACTTACTTTGTCCACTTCGACTCATTCCGAGAAAATCATGTTTTTTGTGTTATAAATGTGGGGGTTTTTTTCCAGAATTTTTTTCGATTTAAATCTGAATTCCAATTATTCAACCACTCAGAATTGGTCATTTTAAACGTAAAAACATAAAAATATAGGCCCCGTATTCCAGAAAGATGTTTAGCTAAATCAAGGTTTTATTTCTCGTCAACAGCACGACTCATTGATAGAGCATCATTAACTGAGCATCAACTGTCCAGGAATGATATGCATCATTGCAGCTTTCAAGCAGAACAGTTCAATGAGTCGTGCTGTTGACGGGAAATAAAACCTTGATTTAGCTAAACACCTTTCTGGAATATGGGCCATACTGTCTTTTAAAATAAAATGGGAACTTTGAAAAATGCTCATTTTTCCAAAGTCCAGTTATATTCTTGGAGTAAGTTAGTTTTAAAAAAAATTTGATTTTATGATGGAAGGATACGACATAATGATTAATGATAACTTAACTGTAAAATCCATAATATTTATCAAGGTTTATTTTAAATATGAATGTTAACACAATTTAACAGTTTTTACCTTGGGGTATGTAACTCTTGTTTAGTGGGTAGGTGCGACTTAGACATGGGAATCCATAAACATCTTTAAGGGTGTCCTTTCTGAAAAAATGTATATATCAATGTTTACATTAAGTTGTTTGGACTTAGAACATCTTATTACGCCATGTTTGACTGTACTGTTTTGTCCGGGTGTTTTGTAAGGGCCATTGTAGATCCCCACTCATCAGAAACACTCAGCAGGATTTTGCTTCTGATGAGTGAGGGTCTACAATGGTCCTTACAAAACAGTGCTGTCAAACATGGCATAATAAGATGTGTTAATTGACATATTTATAAAAAAAATCAAAATAATAATGTATTAAGCTCCCTTTTTGGTTGAGGAATTCTTTACCTGTGGATGGTTTCAACTGAATCTTGTATCATATAGCAATGTTTAGGGATTTGGGGAAAAAGTAGCCTTCTAGTAAAATCTGTTGTTATAGGTATGAAGAATCCCCTTTCATATACATCCCTTATTCTGAATGGCCCTAAACTTGACCGGCATTTGCCTTCGGCATGTACATATATAAACATTCGACATCATCTCATGACACCAAAATGAGAATTTGATCGATTTCAGCATCTAATGATGCACTGCCAAACTCTTCTGCCCCTGCCCATCTATCTTTCTTAAATAATAATCATCATAATATTTTAGATAACACCAAATGGCTTTGAAAAGGTGTTTAGGAACTGTACGAAATGCTTCATACGAGCTAGAGAAACTAAAATACATAAACTTTTTTAGAAATATATTAGAAATTTGCACATTCTATTATCAGAACATCTCACTGCACAATATTATAACATATCGACACATAAATAAGTTTGTGATGAACAGGATTTGCACATTTTGACTAAGTGAGTTTTGAAAAAAATCTGTAATTTCTAGTGCTTGAGGAATGGCGACTGATTACTTTTTGAGAATTGAAAAAGTTAGTACTCATGATTAACATCATTCCTATGAGCTTGACTTAATTTCAACCAAAAATGGACTAAGTGAGTTTTGGAAAAACACTCTTCAATTATGCATGACACATGATAATGCAGTGGATTTTTTTTCTTCAGGAAATTTCTGCTCTAAACAGGATCTTAAGCCAGCTACTTGAGCAAAGCTGTATTATCCAAGCTCATAATCTGGCAACTCAATTCCAACATCCATATCAAGATCTCTCCATTATCCTGACCTGCATTCAGCTAGCGCTGGGCAAGATCAGGCCAACAGGGCTGGGCGCACAGATGCAAAAACTGCTGAATACTAAATCTTCTAAGCCTCAGATGACAAGAAGACTATCACAAGTTGTGGATATGCCGAGGAGACCCCTGACTAAAGCTATGAGCTGTGAGTCTCTACTTTTTATTTTAAACGTATATATTATAAGAAAGCTGTTAATCAAATTGCTAAATGTATTTGTATGATAATTATCTGAAAGCTATTCAAATCCCCACAGATTAGTAAAGTTATCAAACTGAATACAGAAGATTACTTAGATTAGAGCAGGAGACCTCACCTATTTCTTACAATGTGCCATATAAATGAGAAAATTGTAGGTTTAAGGTGCACTTTGTAGATATAAATATAAATGAGAAAATTGTAGGTTTAATGCACTTTTTCCCTAGGTATTTCTTGAATATATATCTTTGTTTTGGAGAGTCAAAGTACCAATCAATATTGCTTGAAGCCAAATTTGGCAAGTTGCAAGAAAAATTTGAAGTAAAATAAGCTAACTTGAATAAACAAGTATATGTGACATGATTAAGGGCAATGAGTCACATGTCAGAAATATTGATTTGGGTACCCAACATTAAAGGCAGTTAATTCTTGTGTTGTTTATTTTTTTTTAAGTTCAGAAAGATGTCTTATCTGTGGAACGACATGTCTGATTCAGATTTGGTTTGGTTCAAAATATAATATTTATAATGCACAGTTAGTTTATATTAAAAAAATTAAAATTTCAAAGTACCGACATGTGACTCATTTCCCTTGATCATGTCACATATATAAAAAAAAACGGTGGGGTGGTACTTAGTGGAAAGGCGGGTGTAGGGAAGAACGGTTGCATTTTTAACCTCCCAGGTTTACCAAAGGCCCCTGCAAAAGTTTTAAAAATGGCTGACATAACTGTTGAAATTTTTAAAATGAACATTTCTTGCTTGACCAAATTTTTCCTTTGGTTTACCTATCGGTAACCAAATTGGGCTTTTAAAGTGCAATTTACATTGTAAAAATGTAATGAACGGTCTTGACAACGGTTGTTAAAGTTAAATTGTTTGGTTTCATATGGGTAGCATTTTTTCGCTTCCTCAGGTTTACAAAACGGGTGGTAGTCGAAAACTCCGGCCGCGCGTCCGTACTCAACCAAAATCTGAGTACTCATCCCCCCCCCCCCCCCCCCCCCCCCCGGGAAAAAACAATTTTTTAGCATTGCAGTAGAGATTTGAAAGTAATTTAATATTTGTTAATTGTTGAGACATTTGTGTCTTTGCAGTTTTAGCTCCGGATCCAACAGGCTCCCAGATAAAGTTTCTTTTAACATAGTATATAAAATGTCTGGAGTAAAATGTCAATATTTTCTTTACTTTTTTGTTGTTAGTGATAAGTATGAGTAGTATGTCCCTAGACCAGTCATTTGAGGAGATCCAACAAGACGAAGTACTCACCACGATGCAAGAACTTGCTCAACATTGCACTGGGATTGCTGTGTGTTGTAATAGAATAATCAATATCTATGCTATAGCACAGGTATGTTAAAACATCAGGATGCAGCTAATAACGTACTGGTATTCGAATGACATATGTGGGCCACCACAGCAAAAGAATGCACTTGTCGGCTCGTACATGGTGCTCATTGTAACATATCTGATGTATAACCTAGTACATATCAGCTATACTTTATACAATGTGCTACCTGTAGGATACAACAACTGCATCCTTTTGCCGCGGCTGCCCACATATGTGACGCGATCAGGGGAATGAGTCACTTGTCAGCAACCACGTGTTACTGGTTTTATAATGTTAGTCACACAGTCATTACCAGCCTCTGATCAATTGTCCATTGTGTACGTGTCCTTGAGTAAAAGTCCATTGAATAAATCAATAACAATCCATTAAACAGATTCAGACATCAACATGAACATACTTCATTGTGCACATGTCATTGAGTATTAAACCCATTGAATAAATCAATACTAGCCCATTAGGCTCACCAGAACAAAATTGTATAAAACCAGTAACATGTGGTTGCCGACAAGTGACTCATTACCCTGATCGCGTCACATATGTTGTAATAGAATTATCAACATCTATGCAATAACACAGGTAGGTTGAAATATAATATCACAAGGCAATGGACCAATAGCCGTGGATAACCCAAGAAAGCCTCTAATGAAACTTATTTAGAATTGGAGTGCAAGATCTTTCTTTACTCATTTTAAACACATGAGAAAGACCGACCGGAATTCCTAAAGAAGACCATGCAGAAGCGAGTGTGGACTGAACACTAAATGCACATATAGTGGTAAGATCAGGACTTGAACCCGGTACCCAATAGTGCAAAGCGAGGGGAGTACCACTGGACTTCCTGTTCTCAAAAAGAAGCCTATCTTGATATATACCCAGTGAGATATTCACATTAATAAAACAGAATTTTTCACTGTATTGATTTTGTGAAGCTTTTTCCAACTAATTATCACTATAGGAAATCCTCACCAAGAAGTTATGAAGTTCTGTTAACCACTGGATTAAGTGGAACAGAAATTCTGTTTATGGTGGGGAGTTCTAGTAATGCATCACTTAAATCTCTTCCCAAGCTACACCTATTTGAATGATGTAATTAAAGCACTTGACTGGCAACTCCTTTTAAACTGTATCTATCAAATATATCATGGCATGGTCAGATGCTTATGACAGAAAATTATGTGATGATAAATTGTACATTTTGATTCAGATTTTGGTTTTCAGATTTATTAGATCAAAAAACATGGCAGCCATGAGGCTGAATAGCATTATACAATAAAAAAAACAAGCAAGAAACATTTAAACAAAAAAGCAAAGGACAATTGAAGACAGTTGTGGAGCCAGTGATTACATCCAAGAAAAGGAGGGGCTGGTAATCTGGTGATCAGAAGCTATTCAACAAATCAATGTAATAAGGAATAGGACTCCTAAAAACCTCGGCGTATGAGCAGGCAGTTGCCATGGGTGAAATCACTGGTTTTCCTAAGGTTTCTTCCATGAATTTCAATTCTTCTAGGGGGGGGAGCAAATTGCAAGTATGAGCAGATTTGAATAGAGAACAAACAAAATTAAGACAATGTTCCTCCCTCCCAGAAGAGAGAGTTACTAAAGCCTAACAAAGCCTAAAATGATTCCGCATGCCCTCTTTTGGATTCCCTCCAGCATACGAGAGTGTTTGTCAGTAATAGAGAAATGCCATACCCTATAATCTTGATCAAAAGAACCCCCCTCAGCTTCAAATCAAAAAACACATTTATTCAAAATTCAACAAATTAAAAGTTAAGTTTGATTTTAATCATCTAAACATCTAGAAGAAGGATGTATAATGACTTGTGCAAAGTTTGATTACTTCAACTTCTTCAACAAGTTTTTGCAAAAGATGATTTTTCTACATGTAACCATTTTGGGGGCACCTTGTGTATTGACAAAGTAAAATTGTATATTTTGCTTGAGAGGTGCATTAACAATTGTTTTTGTTAATATATTGCAGGCTCTGCAGTGCAGCTACGAAGAAGTAGTCAACAGTGAACCATTCTACATCCTGAAAACACTCTTCATGTCTGCATGCGAGCAGAGATTTACTCTAGCCAAAACATTCATCAGATCAAATGGCATCAAGGATACAGAGGTAGTTATTGCTGTAGACCATGTGGGTATTAGACGAAATGGAATTAGACCAAGTGGCAATAGACCTTTTGCTTACTTTATAATTGATCTCAACGTTGTTTTGCATCAATATCAGGTCGTGCATGCCATTCTTAACATGAATTGAGTGACAATAAGCAATTGAAATCAATAAATCACCATTGCCGATATGTGCGAAAGTCTGCTTCTGTATGCAGAGTAGCTTAACAACACCGTCGGTAATAAAAAAAAAACCTGCAAACAAGTGAAAAACAACTTTTAGATAAATAATAAATAGCAAACGGTATGTGGGCTTTGTGTCAAAATTTAGCCTACTTTAATTGACAAATTTGAGGTTTTGTATTGAAATAAACCAATAATGATTCAGACTTTACTTGTCATTATCGATATTTAAACAACTTAATAATGGGAGCCAAGTAAATTTAGACACGAGCCCAGAAAATGGGCTAGCAGTTATGGATCTGCTGTTGGTGGAAGTGTAATCATAAATTGCTTTTTTAAAAGACAAAGTAAAATGACCTTCCTCTGAGGTTTGGTAGTTATATGCATTTTTCTTTTTATTTCATACATATAAAACCAATTAATAACCTTTGTAATAGCGCGATCCAATCTAATAAAATTATTTCTTCTATTACGCAAACAACTGCGCGGTCATTATCAGGTAACAATGACTTATAATGACCTGCGTATGTGATGTAATTAGCGTTTAATGGGTTTTTTCATAAAACGTCAATCAAGCGCGCGTATGCACCACGCACACGCGCATTTATCATATTACGCGATGATCGTCATTCATGGACTGATCGAAATTCTCTTATAGGGATAAGTAGACCTTTAAGTAAGAAATAAGTTTAATAAAGTATTTCTTTATAAAATCACGCATAAAAGGCATTAATAACAAAGACGGTTATTAATGACAATCATAACTTTGCACCATCTTTTAATTCGGTCATTGTTTAAAATCGTTGTGTTGGTTTTGTGCCTCAGTACTTTTCTTCGGGAACGTACTCAAAAAGAAAGTGTGCAGTTATTATTGTCTAAATAGCAGATTAAGAAGCAGAAGATTGTACTGAAGTCTAATCTCAGATTTGTTTAACTTGTAATACAGGTTGCAGGTTTCATATCTGCCAATGTGATTTCTGGTCTGCAATCCAGAACCTCAAGAAGACGGGAAAGCAGTAAGTGTCATTTGATTCAATTTATACCTATTCCTTGCATCCCCTATAGTTTTAGACACAGCCAATTGTTTTAATTTTGAGAGGGATGATGCTTTTTTGCATAGTTACTGTCACATTGCTAGGTAATTATTATTGATCGCAGTGATAAGTTCCTACCTGTAGATTTTGTTTATTTTATTGTCAGTTAATAGAGTCTAAACTTTAAAATTCAACAATGAAAAATGGGGGTCACCGACCATCTAAGCACGCTATGACGTCATTTTTCTTTCAGTGGAAGATAACTTGAAAACTCAAGCATTAAAATACTTGATGTAATTAACTTTTTTTATCAGTTCAATGTTAAACAACCAAATTTTGACATTTCCGGTGACGAAAATTGTTTTTTAGATTTTACCCCATGTAATTTCATCTCACGCTATCCTTTTAAAACATTCGGTGACCCCATTTTTTTTTCTCGATTTGACATCCACTTGACATTCACAATTGACCAGCCAAATATTAACAAATTCTACAGGTAGCAAATATTTGAAAAATCAGCATTTTGTGGTATAGGAAATCACACGTAAAAAGTTTTATCACTGAATGCCTGTTGACTCGTTACTATTTCGTGCCATTTTTGGCGCTTACCAGGAAGACAATGCGTAAAAAACTTGTGCGCGTGTTGCATTTTGTCAGATACTTCCCACCACTTACCCAACAACTGATTCTGTAACACTGCCTACCTGTTGGTGAAAATTAACACTGTGATCGTCTTTAAGAGAGTTCTTGTGGTCTAGTGGAACAGTGCAGGACTCCGAATCAGTAGGTCGCGAGTTTGAGCCCTGTTACGGCCAAACGGGTTATGTTATGTGCTTGGGCAAAGAATTTAATCTCAATTGCTTCGTTGACCGGAATGATATAGGGGGAGTTATGGAGAACATTACAATCTAATCGCAGATAGGGTGTGCGCATCGGCCATGGAGCCACCCTAGTTGAAGAAACAATGAATGTGACAGTTTCCTGATGGCAGCATAATAATGATTCACAATAATATGGTTTACTATGTCAAATCTTGATCATCCAGTACACGTCTCCTGAAGAACTGGTATATGGCAGGGAAATTACCACTTAAGTGCATAAGGTGTTTTAGAATCCCGTTAGTGCACAAGGGGGGGGGGTCCATATGGAACCTGGATTTTGAATGCTTTAAAAACAATGTTCTCCACACTATTTATCTTTAAAATTCTACACAGTGATACACCAACTCAATTAAATTCATATAAAACTAAAAAATTAAAAATCCGTCAATCCGTTTAAAAATGGCGGCCAGATATTTAATTTGTGTCAAGTTTTCATATTTTCCGAAAAATTTCCCGCCAAAAATTGGAAATCTGTTTTCCCACAGGAATTTTTCAATGAAATTTGGCTCATAATAGCAGATTATAATTCAAAATACATTGCTGAAATAAAAATTCAAAAAAGTTGTTTCGTTTTTGGTTTTAGGGACAAAACAAAATTCGAACAGCGCCATCATTTTACCAGTTAATGCTAATTATCTCAAAAACAACACGACCGATTTGAATTCTTTTGCACCAAAACATGCGTAACCCCTATCTTGACTGTTACATAAATCGGCTTTATTGGGTTATGTTGCGTGTCCAGGGTCCATATGGACCCCCCTTATGCACTAAATTGTTAAGGAATTTTGCATATTCTAATGACATACATCCTTGCACTCACATGCCAACATGCCCTTGATATTTCAGCCTTGGCTAGACCTTCTTTGGCCATAGATATGCCATCAGACAGGGATGAGTTTAGTCATATGATCAGACTTTGTAAGGACCCTGCCATCTTGGGGAACAGACTGCTAGAAGAGGTCTCTCAGCTGGCATCATCAGAAATTGCACAAAATAAACAAGGTATGTGAAGGGGTATCTGAATATTTGTAGAAAATTAAGCAGATAATGCACACTCAGAGAAAGTTTGAGATAGCTATATTTATGCCACACACAGCCCCTCCACCATGGCACTGCCACTGGCATGAGAGGATATATACTCTATAAACTTTGAAGTATGCAACAAGCAATCAGACTCTGTTACGAGATCCATAGCATATCCCTTGCATTCTACAACATTGTGAACTGGTGGTTTTGTATTGTGTAAGAGACTAGAAATGATTGATTAGGATTGATTAAGACCAAATCACTGCGAATTAATATTTTTGTACTTGAATCATTCAAGATTCGGTTTAATTTTTGGCTAATTTTGTTGCTACTATATGGACAAGCATTGAAAATAAGTTTATTTGAATATTCAGCAAGATTTGTTAAGTGGTTTTGATTCAAAAAGTCCGGTTTAATTTACTTCCCCGTATGGTCATATTGGTTTATGTGCGTTAATCGGTTCAAGATTCACAGAGTATAGATAAGATGTCTGGTCCATGATAGATCTGATTGAAATTTGCTTGTCAAAATCGGCATGAATAATATTTTATTGATGTAGAATTGATTTATAAAATAATAAATGGGGAGTCACTGGACTCCTTTTTCCATGAGAATCGGTTTAAAAATAGCATTTAGGGGAAGAAATTAGTACAGGGTCTATGGGAAATGTGGCAAAAATGACATATAATAGTGAAATTTGGTGTCAATTTTTTCGCAATATTTGCGCAAAAGTATGTTGTTTCAATTAATAAAATTAAAAGTGGGGGTCACTGACCTATTTTTCACGTAAAATGAGAAAATGTGACATATTGGGGCTTCAAAACACTATTCTGTGTATACTTTGCATGTGTGTTGCTGCACTTGCAAAATCAAAACAAGTGCATACACAGTACACGTGGACTAGACACCTTAAAGGAAGTTCGCTGTGTAGTTAAGGTGTCCCAGATCTGCCCGAAAATTTCTAGTAAAAATCGGCATGAATGATATTTTATCGATGTAGAACCAATGTTTATAATAAAAATTCAGGGTCACCGGACTCGTTTTTGCTTGAGAGTCGGTTTAAAAACAGCATTTTTGGAGGGTTTTTTTAGAAAATTAGTACAGGGGTCTATGGGAAATGTGGCAAAAGTGACAATATTTAGTGTTGATTCAAAAAAATCGCCTGAAAATTTTTTAACAAAAATTGGGCACAAGTATGTTCTTTCAAATAAAACAATTAAAGTTTGGGGTCACCGAGCTAATTTTTCAGAAAAATATTAAAATATGGCAATTTTTAGCTTCAAAACACTACTCAGAGTATACATGGTATATGCACGTGTGTATTACGGCACTTACCAACTCGGAAACAAGTGCATACTGGTATGGGTGGACGGCGCGTGGACCAGACACCTTTAAAGTATATACAGGTATTTTAATTCTTTGGCAGCTACTAATATTTACATT
>JXSR01S049025.1:5430-18800 GCA_000969725.1 Ophiothrix spiculata
ATTAAAGTGTATTTTACCGTTAAATCATATTTTTTATGGACCTTTCCTACCTGTTTCAAAGCATAAGTGGATTTTGACACCAGTTTTCAACTTAAAATCGGATGATTTTTAGTGTCAAAATAAGCATCATTAGACATTCTCAAGAACAAGGCATGTTTGCAGGTTGCAACACCAAGGGAAAATGTGCAGCCTTGGTACAATAACTACAGATATATTTTATATTTAGTATATATTTTCTGTGGTGTTAAATTGTCTTTTTTTCTAATAATTTACGGAAAAAGACATCAAATTTACATTTCGTCCGTAAATATTTTCTTACGGGAATTCACCGTTAAAAAATACTGGTTTTGAACCGTAAAAATACGGTCATTTTTTAGAGTGTATAAATCACTCTCCATGTAACAAATCCACCATTTATGGGTGCCCACATTAAAAAGAATGACTATATCTCTAACGTGGTTTACTTTCTCCACAGGAGATCTTATCTTGCTTTATTACCAACTTTTGTATCACAAATTTGACGAATTACCCTCGACCATTTATATTATTCAACTAAAACGTGAAAGAGGCATATTTTTTCAAATGTCATTAAAGATCAGTATCTTTAAACATACGTATATAATATACCTCTAGGCGAATTGTGTGCGTATGATGTTTGATAAAAGTAGCAATACTCGTCATTTATTTATATGTTTAGGAAGACCTTTTCCTACAAGAAATGTCAGAAAATGTCTCGCTATTTGTTTCTAGTTTTGTTAATTTAGATGGTGTTAAGGCAGTTGAGCAAAAAAGAGCAAATTATTTTAAAAATTAAAAAGTTGATGGATATCCGTTTATAGTACGCCGCAAATTGGTGCTCTTTAGATTCTAAAAAGTATAATAGTTCAAAATTTCACTAAAGCAAAAGTTAGATAACTTTCCCGTAAAATTTTAGGCCCAAATTGATTTTTGGACCTTAGGGCCTAAGGTCCAAAATGACCTCACAATCATGTTCATTATGCAAACCCACTTCTAGAAATATATACTTTTATTTGTATTTAATTATCCGTTGCTGAGTTACAGAGCAAAAACCATTTCTGAAAAAACGACGGATTGTCTATGACTGGGCCCTTAATCTTAATAAACATGGCACCTTGCTTAAAGCAAAGTTTAAATTAATTTCTATTTCTGTATCACCCTAAATTCACTGTTACCATGTTTTACTGTTATTTTATGTTGTTTCATGTTTTCTCTTCTTTCCTACTGTTACTATTCTGAACGCCAACTTTGTTAATTTTGCCTTGCACAAGAAACAGGATACCAGGACAGTAATGAAATATTACATACTTTTGATCTTATACTTTAATATACACAGTCTATTTCGCATATTTTGTGTGGACACGTTTACGGTACGACGGGTCCGGGCGACGGGTTGATCGTTATTCAAAAGCCTGTAAGTAAAATCACCAAAAATAAACTGAGCAAGATTTGTAAACTAATATTAACGAAAAAGAGTCTGCTATATACAATTTGATTCATCCCGGGGGATCATTCGGTAAAAGACATGAATAAAAATTGGGTCATCCAGATTTAGAGATGTCAAAATGGGGGTCATTATGGTAACAACCTTAAACTTAAACTGAAAATGGTCCTCTTTGAAGTTCAAATTGCTATGACACTGTAAAATGTTTCAAAAAAACGCGCGTAACGTGTGAAAGTTTGAATTTTTGCTTTAAAATGCCCTTGAAAATATTAAAATGGCGAAAAATTGATATAAGTGAATAAGAAAATAGGAGGTCATTGGATATAAGCGGTTTAAAAAAGAGCGGGTTTCCAAAGGATAGTATAAATTCGAATAAACAAATTTCGCTGCAAAGATGAATAAAAGCATGTTGTCTAAAATGTACAATGTCAATAATGCTCCTGTAGACACTGATGTATTCAACTTACTGCGCGTTTCTGTACACTTGTATTTCCCATGGTAGAATATGACCCGTAAAGTTGACTGATTGTTTATAAAAACAATGTTTTTCAACAAAAACACTTGTACACTTTCTCCGTTAAGCATGCATATATTTTCATATGATATTTTAAGGCCTCAATCATGCCGAAAATACGACCTTTACGTAACAACTGAGTTCTGTTACTCAAAAAAGCCATGTCAAAAAAAGTCATTAAGGTTCTTAACATATAATGAGATGTAATTTTCCAACAGAAGGACATTATTAATTTCCATGTGTTATTTACCACTGTACTTATCACTGTGCCGAATGCCCCAGCCTGTCGGAGCGTGAGCCTCGCACCGGTATCTTTTTTATATTTGACTCCCCCTTCCCTTGTGCAGTCAAGTCCGTTTCACTTTGCAGCGACCACTACGATTGCGTGTATCAGCGATTTTGTCAGAGCGCCATCTACAATAAACACAAAATGTAAGTTTGTCCTCCTACCATGTTTACTTTGATATTTCCGTGTTAAATCCTTACAATGCCACGGTCTAGCAATGTTGTATATTTCCTGTGTGACAACTCTCGTAAGGTTTCGTACCTGGTTATCAACGTTGTGTGCTGGAATCGGCGAAAACAGATGACTGAATCAAACCTGGGACTAGGTTTTATAGTCCCAGATCAAACCTAAGTTTGGGGTCTGAAAAAATCTGATGAATCGTTCAATTTTTGGTGGTTTATATACATTTTATCACACATGAAACTTCAAACTTTTCATTTATACATGTCTTGACACAGATCACAATTTTTTAACGAAATGAATCAATGACAGGGTATTTGACAAAAACGTCATCCTGGTCGCGCTATGCAGTGACTAACGTGACGCTGGTCGCGTATTATAGCGATACATTGAAGACATTTTCGTTGTCCCTGAAATTTCGTAATTATTGTTGACAGGACCACCATATGGTGTCTGTTAGATAAGCTGCTGTTGTCATTGGTAACCAAAATTATCCACAAGTCCTATCAGTCACATGACTTCTCTGAGTACAAGTTTTTAAGCGATCCAACAGGCTAGTTTGAAGAATTCTGCACCATTTTCACTTCATAACAACAGATGGCGAACTTACGGAATCGCGGTATGTCGTGATCAAATAGTGGTCGCGGTAAATTGAGACGGACCAGACTATTGAGAGAGTGTACACTGCATTGGGTTAGTAGGGTCTACATGCATTCATGAAAGATTATTGTCTGATCTTGGGTATCATGATATAAACGCCTGTAATAGCACAAGTTACTTGCTTCTGAAGTCAATTAATTGCTGTTGCCTAGTGACAGTAAACAAAACAGTTTGTTTCGCTTTGATAAAATCCATAAAATAGTTAAAAACACATTTTACGTGATTTTTCCACTTTTTCTTATACATCATTTTAAAAACATGTTTGTCTTGTCATAAAGACTTTAAAAAAATGCTCAAGTCAACCGAAAATAGATGGAAATAACCCTTTAAAATAAAATTCAAAAATTTGGCACTGCATGTCAACTACAATATAATTTGTATTTTGTATTAGAAAAGTTTAATTCTTAGATTTCCTTGCTGTATACATATTGCCCCAACCGAATTGTGAACACTAGTACTATGATAATTATTAATGTGCTGTTATACAGCGACCACTATGACTGACATGCGTATAGCATGTGTTAACCCGTCGTTTTCTATAATAAAAAGAAACACTTTCACTGAATCTGAGCTAAGTGGGTGATGTTTTTACTCATGAAGATTGTTTTCACTCGTTGAAGAAGAAAAGGAAGTCTCATAGTTTCACATTTTCTCAAAAAAAAGCTGTTTGTTTGTTTGGAACAATGTCAAGAAGTGGATACAAGGAATTTGTCACAATTAGTATCTTGAACATGAAAATCTGTCAAAAGAAGTGAATGGCTAACTTAAATCGTTTACCAACAAAACATATATGTTGTGTGGTTGCCCAGTTTAAAATCCATGTCAATATATATTTTGTTTATTCACTTACCTATCATTATTGTCGATTTGAAATTTGTAAATCTAACGAACAATGGAGACTACATCTCGTGCTACAGAAGATCTTCAAATGAACAATCGATTCTTTGCCGGATCATTAGATGATTTCATCATCAAAGAAATTTGCAAACCAAAGACAAATCATGCAATTCATTTGATATGCTACCTTCTTCTTGGACTAGTTGGAGTAATTGGCAATTTTCTTCTACTTTTAGTTATATTATCTAACCGACATCTTTGGAAAGTGGTCAACTCGTTCATCTTTAACTTATCTCTTGCGAATTTTCTCTATATAGCATTTGTTGTTACAATTCAGATTGAACAGGAGATCAACCCATGTTGGTTAACGGACCTGATTAGTTGCAAAATAAGATACGCAGTTCCGGTTTTGTTTCAAAGTGCAGGAATATTTTCCTTGGTAGCTTTGAGCCGAGAAAGATATGTAGCCATCATTGGCGGGATGCATCCGAGGAACACACCAGCACATCCTAAGCTTTCTTTAGTAACTGTCGGTATCATATGGATGTTTAGTATATTATGCACCTTACCACTGTACCTGCTTCCAACAAAACCTACGACATATATGTGTATCCCTTACAAAACATTTGGAGGCATGACAGAAAAAATTCACAAAATCCTTTCTCTAATTTTTCTTTACGTAATTCCACTTATTATTATCGCTGTACATTACATACCAATTGCCAGACTTCTTTTGCAAAACACAACGATGGAACTTGTTGAAAGAAGAACAACGATAAACTCTGCTAATAATTTGGCCAGGAGAAGATTGGCTTTTATAATGATTACAATTACTGGGACGTTTGCTGTAATGTGGTTACCTCACTTTGTCTATGGTATTTCGTATCATTTTGCAGATTCGCCATTAAGTCATAACTTCCCACCACATATCATATACTACTTGCAGGTTATTAATGCTTGCTCAGACCCATGGGTTATTTTCATAATGAGTTCATCATATAGAAACTACTTAATTAATTGCCTTACTTGTAGATGGATAAGAAAGAAATTCCTAGGACACCAGTCGTCAAATCAGCAAACAAGTGTGAGCACAATTTCTAGTCGGCGAATAGCCAGCAAAGCTGTAACGGCTACTACATTGTAAATTTTCCTCACGGAAGCAATCATGATAAAAGCACGATAATATTAAGTGAATGAAATTGATTATCACAAATTTTAAGAAAACAGGAGTAAAGGAAACGGGAAAGTGTAGGTCATGTTTAGTCACCAGTTATTTGTATACGGTATTTGTAAAAATGTCAATAGTAATCTTCAAGTTGTCATCTTATGATTGATATCTTGTGTTTTGGACATGTTCACTGGTTGCCTTTAATTGAAAATAAGTTTAAAAGAATGCCATATAAATATCTTCACATCTTTCAGATTTGTTCTTTGGAAAATGAACTAGTGACTTACAAGAAGAAGATAAACTTTATATTTTATTGGTAGAACGCGTTGGATGCATCCACATTGATTTTAGAATGTGCGATCCCATATTCATTTTTCGCCCTGTTATTTTACAGAACTGGGATGTTTATCTTTGGTTTGGATGAGCTTGGCGGACGTTTTTACACTAACGTAGAATGCACTTGTCATATAAATGGCTGTTTTTACTCAATATTTGTGTTAACAAAATACCTGACAATGCAGATATTGTATAAAGGTATGATATTGTGTCGTTGATTTTTTTTATAAATTGATATCCGACGATCCATGAATCGCCCCCCCCTCCCCCGAAAAATGTACATTCTTGTAGATACTGACTTTAAAGAAGCAAACAATAGCTCGAAGAAACTATAAATCGCATGCATTCGGCATGTGTAATATAAAAGTTGTATATTGCAGATTAGTCAAAAATGAATTGGGAATAAGGAATAAAACCCTAGGGTTATTTTCAGAAATCAAATCCAGTAGTCCTGTATGTTTCATTTAGGGTAAATCAATATTATGGTTTAATAGCATGTTGGTTTTAAAAACAATGGAATAAGATAGTTCCGTTTGTTAGTAGAACACTTATTTCGAGAGAAAATATCAACAAGTAAGTACAAATGTGGATATCTGAGATTTTGTGTTCAAATGTACGTATCTCAACATATTGGAAAGTAAAAAGAATTGAAATCAAAATATACACTTTAAATACCTCGATGTAATACAGGTTGGCGATCCTATGTGAATTCGTTAAGTTGCTACTGTTTTCTTCAATGACCAACGTAATCGTTGCAAGCTTACATCAGTATTTCCTCCATGCATCAATTGTTTCAATTATATAATTGTATCGTATCGGGTAAATGACTTTGCACACAAACAAAATACCACTCTAGAGGCCCTGTTTGTGAAGCAAGAACAAATAAGGAAAAGAGAAAACCCAATTCTTGCTCAAATTATCTCAATATGTATTCATACACGTGCTTCTCCGATTGGCAATTGGGTTGTCCGCTTCTACAATTTCTTTAGAATTTGTGTTTGATAGTCTGTATATGTGTTTATTTAGATAGTAAAAGTATTTTTCATCGAAATTTAACAGTATCTTTGGTTTTGATGTAACAAAAAATTTTGATCGGAATAGCTGATAAGAAACAAATGAAAAACATTTGAAAGTTAGAATTACTGACAAGGCAAAAACTGATGACCTTAAATTTAACAAAATATTTTCCCCATAAGTCCGAATCTCGGGACTTAACTAAAAATAAAACAAAGCAAACAACGTATACAGAAAAGAACCCGACTAAATAAAACACTTATGTATGTGATTTGCCTTAATATGATTAAGAAGATACCCTTTAGTCAGATTGTGGTGTACCATCTAAATTCACATCATATTCGTCTGTTAGTAGTTAGGCCCCTTAACGAAAAAGTCGTTATAGAAATGACAAATCTTCCATTTTTGGCACAGATGTTCAGTTCACCATACGATTTTCGAAAAAAAAAACTGGCTCCAAAAAATTCGATCTATTTTTGGGTCAACAAACCGATTTTTGGTAAAAAAATGTGATTGTTGCTATTTTTGACGTATAAGAAGACAAAATGTACTTCTTTCATTTATAATTTACTTTAAAAATATTTGATGCTTTTATAAAAAATTACAGCTTAATAAGTTGACATAAAACAATAAAAACATAGACATTTGTAAGCTAAAACACTTCATATCGCCGTTTCACTTTGTAACACTTCATTCAAAATGCAAAGTTCCCTCCTGAAGGCTCTCAAGGAGAAATTTCATGTACCTAGGGGGAAATAAAGGGTCAAATGAAAGACTGGCGTTCATTCTCACTTTTTTTTCACTCTTTTTGGAGTGAAAGTTCAGTCATTTCTCTCTTTTTCGAGTGGATTGACTAGCGCATGCAGCTGGTTTTGAGTTGGGATTCACTCGGTTTTATTTTTCACTCTTTTAACATTTAGAGAGTATGCAATGTCAATATTGATGTTATTTTTTTATTATAGTCGAAAACAACACGAATACAAATCATGTCTATGCCTGAAAACAGCATCCATACCATTCTATGCTCAAAGGCAAGCAAATTGTCAAAACTAAAGCGCTTGTGTAGTGCTTGCTACACTGTTATACTGTTGGGCAATTTTTTAGCGTTGGTTAAACTATGAACAACCCAATTGTTGGGTAAATAATATTAACCAACTGTTGATGAAATTTAATCCAATATTTGGGTTATTAGCTAAAACTTTTACCCAACAGTTAGGTAATTAGCCAACATTGTACGCAACGTTGGTAATTATTTACCCAGAAGTTGGGTTGTTCATAGTTGAACCAACGTTGGGTAAATTATTTGCCCAACGTTCTAACAGTGTAGAAGACGGATTTCTAGAATATCAATCGTGTTAAAAGCATCCAGCATCTTATGGGGTTACCTCAAGTTGGCTCAAGAGAATTGGCTTCTGTTTGATGTAATGTAAATTGGTCATAATACTGAGCCAGGAACCTGACACAACCGTTTTTGGATCAAAACAAGCAACAGACTTGACCTTATATAGTAAAAGCCTCTATTAAAGAATGTTACAGGGAATGTAAAACCTCATTTTGTTTGTTGTTATGGGGTGATTCCAAAGAAACGTTTGTGACCGAAAAATTGGAAAATTTCACTTTTAAATGGCCACAGAACCTAGCATAAACATTATATCAACGAGTTTGTTGTTGATAATGGTGCTCACTGGTGAGATCAAGACATACAGGTGTTTAAAGATTAAAATAAATGCCAAGATACTGACAAAAGTTCATGTAACGTTCGGTAACGTTTGTGACCTCGCACAGAAATGGTTTTTTGCTCCAAATGTCTTCAAAGTAAAATTTCTCTCACATGTTAGCACATTTTTTATTGCGCTTTTCACAGATGATTGGTAGCATATTCACCAATAGTTCATAAAAGTGGTAAGAAATTCTATTGTAAGGATTTCTGTTAATGCAATGTTTTGTTGGGTAACGTCTGGTAACGTTTGTGACATTTTGGTGTAACCTTTTGGTAACGTTTGTGACATTTTTGAATGAAAACATGTGCTCATTCATGCACGGGTAGAAAAAATTCAAAATTTCTGATTAGAAAATACTTTTCACATACCGAGTAACAACCTTATGACTGAAAAAACTGATCATATGGTCGAATAAAAAAGCTGATTTTGGAAAAGGTATACTTTAGGTCCCATCAAAAACTATACCCTAACCCTAAACCCTAAAACTAACCCTAACCCTAACCCTAAACACTAACCCTAAACTAAACCTAACCCTAACACTGACCCTTAACCCTAACCCTAAAATTCTGGATGGGACCTAAAGTATACTTGGTCCCTGATGGAAAAGGTATACTTTAGGATCTTCTGGATTACCTCAAGTGGGCTCAAGAGAAATAGCTTCTACTTGATTGAATGTGCATTGATCATACACTCTTAAAATTATCTTACTCTTGTTGAGTAAAAACTTACTCAACGGTCACAGCTCATTTTGTTGAGTAAAATCATACTCAACGTTGGATAAACTTTACTCAAGGTTGGGTAAACTTTGCTCAACGTTGAGTAAGATGTGCTCAACATTGAGTAATATTGACTTAACCGAGTAAGATTTTACTCAATGTTGAGTAAGATTTTACTCAACAATGAGCTGTGACCTTTTTACTCAACAAAGAGTAAACTAATTTTTAGAGTGTAATAGCCAGGAACCTGACACAACCGTTTTTGGATCAAAAGAAGCAAAAGCCGTAGTAAAATGTTGTAGGAAAAACGCAATTTCTGCAAAAATTCATATTGGAATGGATCACTACTGTAAATTTTGCTTTCCCTTAATTTAATTTCGCAAATTTTTGAATAGAGGCAATGTATATGCATAGGTCATGATTAAATGTTTGCCACAGACAAAGTATTTTTCAAGATATCGCAATTTATTTGCCGTGAATCGCGTGACAGGCTAAAGTAAAATTTCTACACAAAGGATATATTTTTTTTTCTGCATTAGAAACCTAACATACTACCCCACTCTATGCAACAGTTAAACTGTGCTTAAGTTCTCTGTGTAGTGTGCAGTCAGTCTAGCCGTAACGACCCTGTTAATGACCTCATTATGCGAATTCTATCTTCCAAGTCTCGCCAAACGAGAAAAAAAAATGGTCGCGAGATTTTGTTTTTTTAAACGTGACCTGCTGAAAAGGCTGACTTTGAAGCCTTTTTATCTGAAACGGTGAAAGCAAATGCAAATTGGGAACGGGGTATGAAAATGTTGAGTTTCTTCAATACAATGCATGTGAATTTGTTTGCTGTTGATAAAAAAGAAGCAATTTATGGCATTTTCTATAAAAACCAACGATTTTAAGACTTTTTACGCAACCAAATTTGAACACTACATCAATCTTGTTTTAGAAGATAAAACGCCGGCAGTTGGATCGATTCTGCTAGTAAATATATTAAAACTCAGATTGATGAAATTTGAAAAATATATTTTGCCTGTGAGGCCTGTAAAGTGAAGAAATAACGAGAGGAAAAATATACGTTGATGTGATGTACGAAAGGTACCTAATCTTCATACTTGCCTTCAATTTGTATTGCATAGCTGGGCATCAAAATTTCGATAAGTACTACCTTTTGTCTTCCATGATCTTGTTTCACATACATAATTTTTTCAAGTTCAATTTTGACATAAAAGTAATACCTGAGATTTGGTACTGAAACAGAGAAAAACATCTGAGATTTTTCCTAGTTTGTGTATAAGAAGCCTCAGTGTCTGTGCTCTTTAATAGTACAATCATGTTTTAGTAATAAATGTTAATCAATAGCCGAGTAGTGTGTTGTTGGAATTTGTCGTTTTCAAATGTCACGCCTGTCACAAAAAAACATGAAAAGTTTTTGCTGTGTTTTATTAAAAGGTCATGTTTTAGTAAAACATCAATATCTATCTTCTATCATGGAGTCTTAATCTGCAAAGTGTTACGGTCACAGATGTTAAATGACCAAGGGCAAAATCACCTTACGGGTTCTTAAATGAAACAAAATAAATACACTGAAATTTTGAATAAGTTTTAACAATTTAATACAAGTTCTTTCTTTTCGCACAAGTAAAACACTTTTAAATATCTAAACTTTGCCTTACATAAGAAACTTACAGTTTTGAGATACCGTTGCGAAATCCGCGCGATCCTAGGATATTCTAAAAATGTTTATATTCCACGCCATAGTCCGAGATTGTTCATTAATGTCCACGGCATTAAAATCTTAAAAACTTGCAGGCGTATTCTTGCAATTCACAAGTTCCGGAATCCAACTGGCAAAAGGTAAATCCAAAACTTTTCTTGCGAAATCAAATGGCGATTTCCACACAATAGTCCAGCAATCACAACGAAGCTCCACTTGGCTTAAAAGCTGAATCCAACGCACATAATCCACTCGGAAATTAAATATTAAAACAACAGTTTGTCGTTAATTCTCCATCTGTAACATATCGTTAATTCTCCAAAATGTTGCTATTTCCAATCTCCATCCATAGTAAACTCTACTCAACTGCATCCAAAATTCAAACTCCTCCAGCAGTTCTCCAGCTACTCCAACAAATTCAATTCCACTTCCAAACTTTTAACCATCGACCTATCGCCGACAAAGTCAATTCAACTTCTGCCCAAATTCAGTTTCCTTTGGCTCATTAATTTTTACATTTGCATAAAAAGTCTTTTTTTAACATACTGGGAATTCCCATCTAGTATATTTACAATGCAACATAGATACTAACACCTTAAATAGCAATTGGAATTCCCAAAGTGCCGGTGCTAAAAATGATCTGATCAATGATCTAATTATGGAAATTCCACATCATCTAGCATCTGATTGTTATTTAATTTATGCAAATTTGATAGGTTCATGCAATCATGCCTATTTTTACAAAATGGGAAATTACCCGATATTGCAACATCTCACACTGAAAAGTCCTTTATGAGAAAATTCCCTTACTGTTGCATTTAAAGATGTCAGTAATTAGAACTTCTCCAATTAAACAATTAATTAATCAACAAAACCAAATAATTCAGTTTCACATAACAAAAGCAATATAAAAATATTCAGTGATTGCTTATTTCTCCACCATTACATCTCAAAATCGTTCACGCCTGTCACAATTCTACCCTATATGTGACCCGTCATATCAAAAGGTACCTTAAGGGTCTAATCTTAAAGCTGAGACTTCAAGCTTTAAAATGACACCTTCCTTTTGTTTTTAGGATGTTCGGTTGCAAAGTTATAGTCAAATCTCTGAAAGGCCTATGGCTGAGTCGGAAAAGGGTAGTTCTGAGAAAATCGTGTATATAAATAGTGCTCCATTGAATCTCCATAGCAAAGGGTAGTTACCAAAGTCGTATCATCACCAAATTTTGCACACATGTTGAGTAAAGCGGTGGTCACAATAGGTCGTACGGTGCTCGTACGACCGATTAATATTGTTTATTTGACCACTTCGTAAACATTCGTACGATCGTCTTGCGGTGGTCTTACGAAAGAGTGTTTACTCATAATCAGTTCGCAAGATCGCACTCATATCTGACTGTGTTCGTGCGATAGACTTGTGACAATTTTGTCAATAAAGTACAATAATGAAGCGTGGAAAGGGGGATACAACACTATAGAGAAAGCTTCCCTGGACAAAATCGAGTACAAAAATAGTACAAAATTCCTAAGATGCACAATTGGAACATCATTTAAGTACAATTTGAGTACATTTATAGTACATAAATTTGTACTATATTTGTACTAAAACAGTACTATAATTGTGTTCCAAATGTGCACTTAAGGAATGTTGTACTATTTTTGTACTCGATTTTGTCCAGGGAGAACAAATAAAGAAAGGCTATTAGGAGAAAGTGCAGAATTACAGAAAAGGAAAAGAGTAGGGTAAAAGTAATTTTACGGCACAAAATACCGTCATTACAACAAATTCCTCGCTTAAGAAAAAAAAAACGAGGGAGGGTGACATCATATTCAAATTCTCCATGGTGCCACTATCACAAAGCATACTCGGACTCAATACTTTTAACTTCTATTCAATCCCCTGAAATTAAAAATCAGTCGCAGTGCCTATTCTCGTTGACATAATCAATGACTAGTAATGTTTGAGAACAGCATACCAATTGCTCCTACGAGCCATTGTATGTCCACCGACCATAAACTACGAGCCATTGTATGTCCACCGACCATATCAATATCAACATATAAATCAAATGTGATTACTATATGCTAATCCCAGAGAGATGATTAACACGTCTCTATCAACTTCCGCATTAAATAGCATTCATTTGAATATGAATTACAATGGCAAAGCTCTTACGATGTTCGTACGACAGTCGTGTGAACGCCGTACGAGCTCCGTACGAACGTCGTGCGGCACTCGTATGCAGGTACTCGCAAGGCACTCGTAACAAGATATTGAACATGTCAAATAACCAGGCTGCGAGCTTAAGAACTATTTTTGATCGTACGATGCTCTTGGGGCGTTCGTACGACGTTCGTACGAATCGGTCAAAACAACTGATCACAGCTTGTTTGTAAGGCGTTTGCCACCAGTCGTAAGGGTATTTTTAAATCTGTTTTAAAAACAAAACTCATTTTCGTCAAGGGGAAATACATCTTTTAACATTGGCCATAAAATAGATTTCATAAAAATTAACATTTGTCAGATATTTGTAAAAAAAGATACCTATTCTTGCGAGCGCCGTGCGAACGTCGTACGAGTCTCATTCTTAAAGGAATTGTACGAGTCTTTTGATCGTACGATCATTGTGACCGTAGCTTAAGTCATACCAGTAAATTCATTAACTTTGTTTTGAAAAAAAAATCAATAACTTAATTATTGATTAATTTAATTAATTGATTATTAGAACCTTTAATCCACGATTTCCTATAAAAACTTGGATGGAGAG
>JXSR01S049025.1:29930-48329 GCA_000969725.1 Ophiothrix spiculata
GGGCGGACTGCCTGCCACGCATCAAAAAAAGTCCAGAGAAAAGATTATAAGAAAGGTTATTCATTATGCTTAATATAATGAAATCATCATCATGCCCGTATTTTAAACTCAAGATTCATATACCTTTGTATGATATATCTCAAGACCATTTAACTATTTCCTTGATAGCATGAAACAAACAAAAAAGACATTTGAATGGTATTTATCTTCAAAAGGGAAATCCGCTGATATGACTCGCATTGCCTCTTGACATTTTGTCTTGACACATACAGTACAACGTCAAATTCCCTCCTTAGCAATGCTCCAATTCCACTTCAAAACCCGATTTCTAAAAGAAGCATGCCTTCTTCACTTCTATTCAAATATATCCAAATCAAGTCGATCTTGTGCTGTATACGTATGTATACCGAGTGAGTCAATAAAAGTTCAATAGTTGAAATGGCTCCATATTTAAAGGAAAAGATAAATACTAAACAAATAACTTTTATTTGTAGGTAGAACATGGATTTACCTTAAGAATACTGAAAGAATGGGGATAAATAATATAGGCGTTCCAAAGATGCTTATTTTAAGTCGGTGATGTAAACGCATTTCTGTCCTACTAGCGAATATTTTTATCATGTGCCTCATAAGGTTTTAATGTGACATTGCCTTTCTGTTACTTTTCTCTGACCCTGAATGGTTTCTTGTGGGTCTTTAGAAATGTCGTTTGGTTTTGTTGAACATTATCATGTGTAAAAGGAAAGTGACTGAAGTTCAGCTCTTCCCCTCCATGAAGTTGAAACACTTCTTGGCCTTTGTCTCCGTTTGTACGTCTTACCTCTCTTGGGGCTAGATTCAGGCATTAGTATGTCGCAGTTGAGAAAGAGCTTCAAAGAATGACTGGAGGACTCGTGTCTGTAACTTCTTTGTTAGACTATACTCAATCAACAAAAGTCCAATAAGATGGAGATCTGAAATTCTGATTGATCATTCAATATGCTGTCCCGACCAATTTGCATCATGTGGATTGCCAACCAACTCTCGCAGGCAATTTGCAAACACCCAGAGGTGTATCAAGCTTAACATGCTTAATGAGGCCATGAAGATGGAAAAGCTGGACATTAACAAGTTTAATTTTACATGTAGTATATTCAGCAAAACCAAATGACACTTTTAAAGGCCAATCGAAGTCTTTTCTGGTGTCATCAAATAGTAGTAAAAAGACATTGTCACATTCAATCATTATGAGACTCTTGATCAAAATGTTCGCTAATTGGACAGAAATGATTGTATACCCCCCTCTTAATATTAGCATATCTTTGGAACGCCTTTATAAAACTACACCATTTTTTCAATATGCTAAAGGTAAATTCATGATTTACTTACTTTTATTGACTCACTCGGTATATAGCCACTGAGCATTGACAAAACTACTCCACGTAAAGGTTGTAACGTTTCTCTCTATCAATTTGTAGGACATCAATATTTACTGACAAATGTTTGAATTTCAAGAATCGAAGTTAAATGCGATAGAAATAAGAGCAAAAAATCGAATGCTGAAATTGCATTATGTTACCAGTGATATGTGTTGCATATGCATACCTGTTTAAGAGCGAATTTCATTCAATTGTATTACACTACACTATATATACCTAGCGGTCTATTCATAAACACATTTCTTACCTCGACTTGACGCAGTACGAAGCGCCTGTTGATAGAAACCACTTCAATAACCGTACGTGATGATATATGAAAAGAAAGCAAGTACATGGAATACATTTGTTTAGCAAGTTAAAAATCTGTTTGAAGTATGGCATTTAACAGGAATACAAGCAGGGATCTGAATATCTTTGCAAATTTGCATGATATTGATAGTGGACCAAAAGTTGGAGATTTCAATACATCTGACATGATGTTATCTTTTCTTTGTGTACCAAAGACGGAATATGTTTTACATTTGTCACTTTATGTGTGCATTGCCTTCATTGGAATTTTAGGCAATGTTTGCCTTTTGTTCGTTATTCTTGGCCATAAATCTTTAAGAAAGAAAGTGGATTGCCTTATCTTAAACTTATCAATAGCAAACATCTTATATATTGGATTTATAGTGCCAATTCGTGTGGAACATGAAATCACTCCATGTTGGTTACATAGTGTAAGTTTATGTAAGCTAAGATTTTTTCTACCAGAGATACTTTATAGCGTTGTAATTTTTACACTCGTTGCGTTAAGCCGTGAACGTTACACCGCTGTTATCAATCGCATCCCAATAACACGTCCAAACAGCGTACACCTCAAAGCATCTCTAAGAATATTAACAGTTATCTGGATTTGTGCCTTGCTCTGCTCAATCCCGCGGCTTTGGCTTGCTGGAAAGCCCAATGATTACATCTGCACCGCTATAAACGGATTAACCTTTGCTCGTATTTACGATATATGTTTGTTTGTGACACTTTACATCATCCCATTAGGAGTAATTACCTCTCATTATGTACCTGTTGTCTTATTATTGCGTCGAAGTTCAAAAATGCCTGAAGGCAGAAGACACAACACCCCAGGAACTAACGAATCACGCAAACATTTGATTATAATTGTTTTAGTTATTACAACCTCTTTTGCCGTATTTTGGCTGCCATTTTTTCTTTACAGTATATTGTTTCATTATGTGGATTTAACAAGCTCTAATACAAGTGATATTATTAGACATGCTGTATACTATATGTCAGTACTTAACTCATGTATTGATCCATATGTAGTATTTATTATGAGTACTTCACATAGAAGATATCTACTTGAATACACCACTACATGTCATCATATAAGGGAGTATATTTCTAACTACAGAAAACCATTTCGGCCGAGATCTTCTACAGTCCAAAGCACGCAATTGACCCAGATGACTTCAACTCGACCTCCTCCAAGTAAACCATTAAATTAAATGACACAATAACACTAAAAGTGTAACTTTATCTTGTTTACTGAAATTGCATTACTCATCACTTATAACGTTTTTGATTAGGAACAATTTCCTCAGAGATTTGTCACAATATGAGAAGAAATCATTGCATATAATTAGGTCGGCGTGATAAGTTATTTTAATGCAGCGCCAGGCAGGACTTGTCATTTAAACTTAATATTCAATTTGGTAAAGAGATCTATAATACATATATATTTCTTGGAAACTTACTTAGGGACAAATATGCACATACAAATAGCAAGCAAGCATATTCTGCTTATAATAATCTTTTCTAATTTTTTTTGAAGATTATACTTCCTTTAATGGTATTTTGCCCGATACTTAGTGGCTAAATATGTTAAGTAGACATGATATTGAACAGTGGTATTTGCAAATACTCCGATTGCTTCAACTTGTATTGTTTTAAAACATCTTGAGATTATGGTACCACACATGACTCATATTTGTCTCATAATTCACTTTCTTTTCACTCCAAATGGTCCAACCGTTTTGATTTTATAAGCAATTTCATATTTCAGCGCTCCCTGTACGTTATTGTGTGAGTTTAATTTTGGTTACCATAAATAAACACATTTTCACTTCAATGGTAATCTTTCATATGAATCTAAAGACTTGATTTTAAGAAATCGGACCATGTTTATAAGACGCGATCATTGACCAATTCATTCATCTCATGTAATGTTCGACATGACCTTTGACCAAACACAGACATCATAAGTATTAATATAAGTGTACACAGTGGAAGTTCATAACAATTTCGGGAATTTTTTTATATTAAATTTCGTAATACAGCATTTGGATGCAAATTTATTGGGTCCAGTTTCATGCATTTGAATCATACAGCTGTAGTATGTGTTTCTAAATGGAAAAATGGGTTAACTCACCTCAGGCGGTGAAGGACACGATTTGGTAAAAGCTACTAAATTTAGGGATTAGGGATTTAAAAACGCAAATTTAGGATACATTTTACATGTCTATTGGTACATTAATATTTAAAATATTACAAACATCATATTTTTACATTTCCTCAAAATTTACAAAAGTGCTCCTAAAGTGATCAACTTTTATTATATTATTCTGAATCCGCTGGGTTCATGCATGAACCCCATTCGTAGCAATGTAATTTAAGATTACTCAAGGTACTCTGTTTCCACATTTGAAATATCACGCGCGATATAAATACCAGATGAAATTTGGTAGTGAAGAGGCATGTCCAACATTGTCTAGGTAACCTTGAAAATTGTAGCATGTCTGTTTTTTAATATTTTTTTTCAGCATAGATTAAAGACATAATGAATTAGTAAACATTGTTACGGTTGCATGAGTAGATCAAGGACAACACTCATTATCACTTCACTCAAGGCGAACAAAGTTGTGAAATCGGACCAGACAAATTTAGCTTTTTGAGACCGTTACAAAGACACTTAAACCATTTTCGTGCGTAAAATTATATTTTGGCAGCCATTTTAGATCTTAGAACAGGCTCCATATTGGATACAAGCTAACAACACAATTAGGGGGCTAATGATCATGTAGTTCCCTAAATGTATTTCTTGTTGCTTACGTAAGATACCAGGCATCTTTAAGTCTGTTTTGGTTGATTTTAAATGAAAATCGGCTATTTTGGCTTTTTTTTTAATGCAGTCTTAGGTGAGATATGGGTAAAACAATATTTTTCCATAATGGCGGCACTAATTTGCATAAATTTGTATAAAATTGATACGTGGGACCTTTTTAGAATTTGTTAACATCGCTAATTGTATTCTACGCATAATGTCCAATATAGTGACATGTGTTAGAAGTATATTTCAGGAGGGGTGCATGTAAATCCTACTTTTTGACTCAACTATAACGTTTGTTTTAGATTACCGATTGAAACAAAACAAACGGCCAATCATTTCATGGAATATAACATTTCATTGCTAATTTTCTATCAGGTAAAGGCAAGAACTTTTTACACGCAAATATGTAAGGTTTTTTTTTTTTCGGGACACCCTGTACATCTACCAAGTGCAGTTCTATGAATAAATCTAAAAATGTCTCTGCTGAAAGATTTGCGCTGACGTAATAGTTCTGCATTGACTTATCAAAAGAACAACGTTAATCCGTCCCATGCGACTCTTTTCTGACCCTTTGGACAATTCGACCTATATTTAACTAATGTAATAGGTGGGTTTAAACTTGTCTAGATTATTCACAAGCATCAGTGTTATTTGAAATAACTAGGTAATAAAACATAAAAAATCTTGGCCTAGATTGTTATAAAGCGCTAAAAACATCAATGTAACGACGACTTTGCTTATAAATGCAAGCTTATAGCCATTTTCAAAACATGTAAAAGAACACCTTTTAAAGAGTACACAAAACAAAATGGTGTGAATATTCACCTTTCTGTTTAATATTCGTTGTTTTATTCAAAAAAACACTTTAAAGATTATTTGACTAAAGTAAATGAAATTTACTTGCCCCTCCTAACAATTATATAAACCCTGGCACCGCCCCTGCTTTTAATGATGTGAATAATGCTACATGTGCTTAAACTAGTTGGTGTTCGTTTGTAGAAAATCATGTATAGCTTTCAAATTGTGTATTTTATAATTGTTTCTCGGTGAAATTTAAATCGAAACATATGGAAATATGGTTTAAGTACGATTTTGTTGACTGCTTAATACCTCTTAATTATCTGATATACGGTATGTTGTTACAATCCAAATTTTGATTCTATTGTTAATTAAAAGATATTTTCTTCTCCTTTGATGCAACCACAATCGCTCTAATCGTTTCACAAGTGGCAATTACTCAAAAAAAAAAAAAAAAATAAGTGAAATTAAAAAAAGCCATAATTATGAAAATAAATAAAGAAGTTCGAAGTTACAATTATTGTTAACTCTTATTCTCCTAAGCTATTTCTTGTAACACGTTCTCCGAAGGGGGTTGTTGTTGCACCCCCTAATATTTTAGAACGGAACACCAAATGAACTAATGGTATGATCCTCCTTTATCCAATGATACCAAGATCATCAAAATCGGCTAAGGCGTTACGTAATTATGACGTCATAAACTATTTACGAATTGGAAAATCAGGCAATATTGCATTATGGCAAAATTGGCCACCAAAATCAAAATTTTGCTATAAAAGTTCTAAATAACATATTTTCATCGTTTTTTTTGCTAATTAAGACGGAAAATGATAATTCTAACATGTCCTGTAAGTTTGAGTCTTACAATTTTCAAAATGGCGACTTAAAAACTTTCGGGATTTCACCCCCCCCCCTACATCCCATATTTGACGGCCTAACCTAACCCCACTGTAGGTGGTACCCCCTAGTTTTTTCATCAAAATGACCGCAAAGGATGTAAAAGTGATTACCCAAATGCCTGGGACCGGTTGCTTTTGCGTTTTTATCCATCATTTCGAAAAAAAACATCAATTTTCTGTAATAATGCCTCGGATTTTTTTTTACTTCAAACACGATTTCAGATAGTGTTCCAAAAATACTTTTTACATCTCTTTAGAATCTGTGCACGCAATACTTTAACAAAACTTTAAATTTAAGGAATTTGTGTAACAAAAGCATAAAAAAGATGGAATATTCAGACAAATCCGGCGTTAATCGTAATATAAAATAAAGCTTCAAATAGTGTTATCTTATTACTTTTGCGATTTGAAATTTTGTATTATCGATATTATGAAACTTGTTTTAAAGTGAATTATAGTCCACGAGGAAGGATTTAAGAACTATGTTTCCTGTGCAGTTTTATACTTGTGAAGTTGAAGAACCCTCCTGCACGGTAGCGTATTATCTTCCTTGGGGAGATTGATAGATCGGTTATCCACTAATTCCCTGTTAAGTAGGATATATTTTAATGAAAAGATTATTATAGTTTATTTCTATTACCTTACTAACAATCCAGATGAATATACTGTATTCAAAGCCAAGCAACAACAAACTTGTCGTATAGACACATTACATACAGTAAATATTAAAAGAGTAGCATTTATTACTCACTTAACGAGTGATACGAATATCGAACATTTCTGAACCACGACTGTATTTTATGTTAAGAAATTGTTTTAAAAATTCGACATAAAACTGACGAATCTGGATTTTTTTTTTCAATACAGTTATGTGTTACTTCCTTTAAGGTGTGCAATTTTCTTTTAATCTTATTTTAGAGGAAGGATTTTAACTAAGTAACATAATAAACATAATACGTTTCAATTAACTAGGAAAATGTATAGTACACAACGTGTAATATAACACCTTGCATTACTTCCCTATGAATTTAGGTAATTTTGATATTGACGATTTACAGAATACATGAATAGGTAGAATATATATCTGTTTCAAAACATGGGATTAACACCCAATCCACGTACCTGGTGCATAATCATACAGCTTGTTAGGGTGTTTTGTAGTAATAAAAATACACTGTGGTACAAGAAGCAAGTTTTGTTACATACGCATCAGTTTCAACTTACGATTAAGGGATGAAACATTATCCATTAATAATTTATTGAATACCTGTCATATATAAAAAACAATGTGAAGTAAGCTTAAGTATTCTATGTGTTATATATATTTGAAAAATCCGGTATATGATTATTGATTGCATTTTGGCTCAACTTCGGGATACTTTTTACACAATCATTTCCGAACAAACTGGTGTGTTTTAAGAGTTATAACACATTAACAGGATAACTTAGACTGCATACAAATATTTATTTGTTTTGAACGTAACTTTTTATAATCAGTGATAGATGAGTCTCTTTAAAGTCATACATTAAACAAGTTGGTATACGAACAAGTTAATTCTCTGCAACAATCGGTTCGGTAGAAATCAGCAACACCGCGGCCGTAGCAATAACAACAACAAGAAAAAAAATGAAGAGCGAAAATCGAAAGTTTTTTTCTGAAGGCATTTACTGAAATGTGACTAAGGAAGGCAAAATTGAAGTAGGTTGATTTAAAAATATCGACTTGTATATATGTATATGACTTCAAAGGGCGGTTATAAGTATCTCTTTAGTCTAGGATATTTTATACAACACATCATTATGAAGTTCAACTGTTCTAACATTTTCTATCGCTGAAAAAGTTTGAAAAGATCAAGCTGATATACAATGCATGTTATCGAAAACAAATATACTCTCAGTGGAGCCAATGATGTAAATTGGTGGAATGCACAGTCAGATAAACGACACTTAAGGGTAAAGGGAATCCATCTGCTCAGGAATATGCGAATCCTGACTATATTTTAATCATGAAAAGATAAAAACTTTCCACTGCCTTTGCGGGGACTCGAACCATGGATTATGGCGGGGTTAGTCATGCATTATGAAGCGAGGGATCTACCGTTGAGCTATCAAGGGTTAGAACTAAATTCTATAACATAAACATCAGAATGCCGTATTTTTCTTTTGTTTACATAAAAATTGCAATTTTTGCCTCATTCAGATGCTCAATTTGTAAGTAATTTATGCGAATGCGTATATCAGACATAATGTAGATACTTAAAACAGGCAATTCACAGCTCAAACAGGGCGAACTCAGAGTCGTAATTTACGGTCGGATTTTCGGGCAAAACAACGCGGGTTTGTTACATTATCATTCAAAAGCAACTCAACATATTTTTAAAATATTGTTTGTATTTCAATAAGAAATATCAAGCCTACAATCTGTCAAAATTTGAAACCAGTCGAATTGTTCGAACATCATGAAATTATTAGGTTTCGGCGAAAAAGGGTCAACTTTTTCGAAGTAGTCTGCAGGCGTCATTTTAACCTTGATAATGGACGTGAAATCACTAGTAAAATGTTTATGTATAAATTAGAGACTCTATTTAATATGTACGCCAAAAAGTGTGATATTCTAATAGGTGTAAGTAGGTAAAAACTTGCAGTAAACATGACATTCAGCCAAGCGAGGCGTTTTTCCCTAAATCGTCTAGCTCGGCTGAAAGTCATTTCCATGGTTTGAGTCCCCGCAAATGCAGTGGAAACTATTTATCTTTTTATGATTAAAAAATAGTTAGGATTCACATTTTCCGTAGCAGATTAATTCCCTTTTCTCTTAAAAAAGATATATTAGGAGATATTTCCTTAATGATTAAAAGATGTTTAGAATAAACGTAGTATTGTATAATAATAGGCAACTTGTAACTACATGTAACACGAATAAATAATGTGCAATATTACTATAGGATCAAATGACCTACTGTTCAAATGGTATTTTTGCGCTATTTTTGCGATAATTTGCCCTAGTGCAAAAGTAAATGTATCGCGAAAGAAGATCCACTTGACCTATATAGACAGGCCTGACAATGTGAAGTGAAATCTAAAATATATACGTATGTAAAAATGCGATATGCTTTTGTTTACATAAAAGTATAATTTTCTGCCCTGATGGAATACACGATTTACATGTAAACTGTACGAATACTTATATTAGGCAGATAAATGGGAATGTAAATACTGTTACTTAATAATAAGTATTATTCCTACAATCTATCAAAATTAAACAAAATCGATTTGTCTGGACAGTATGGAATTATTGAGCGAAAACGGCGTGATTTTTTTCGAAATAACCTATTGATGCCATTTTGATTGCTCATTCAAGTGAAATCATTTGAGAACAAAAATTGACTCGACCCCAACTTCCATGCCCCCCTCCCCCCTGAAAATCAAATGGTGCGCCCTTAAGCGGGAGACACGGGATATCCCCTTCGTTCCAAATAGCTGCACCTGCCCTGATTCTTTAAAAATGCCTGAAGGCAGAAGGCAGGATATTCAAGCAACCGACGAATTTAGACACAATATTGATTATCATTATCACAACCTTATTTGTCGTGTAAATTGGTTATCGGTTTATTTCTGTGAAGTACTATGTCCTCTAAATGTCGCTAATATTACTTTAAATAAGCAGGCGAGATATTTGTTCCAAATAGCTCCATCTGCCCTGCTTCTTCAAAAATGCCTGAAGGTAGAAGACCTGATATTCTTATTTTGGTGAAATGGCTCTACGCGACATTTATATACTGTATACTATAATATGTCAGTGCTAAACTCAGACCACATTACATAGAATATATCATCATATCAAGAAGTATACTTTCAACTCTGGGTGTTGTCTGGACACGTCTCAATACGTTTTTGTCGATATCGACATATGTGACGACGTAAATTTTATATCAAAGGGTTGAATTTTGCCGAAAAAAACTAAAGTGTTTGCATAAGCCCGTTTTAGACGTAGACTTGCAGTTTCTTCTGGTTCTTTTTCCGTACCACAATGGTTGATATAAAACTGATATTTTATAACTATTTGATTGTTGTAAACCATCGTAACAGTTTTAAAAGCAGATGCAAATGACGAACGATTTAAGCTAGTTCTACGAAAGGAGAGGAAGTGTTTCATCAACCCCTACCGATTTATTTTCTGCCGAAAAAAAGAATCTCGCGCATAGTACGATGTAACTCTAAGTTTATCCTTTGCGCTTATTTAGGCGAAAAAAATTCAACCTTTCCTTACCTTAACTCAGTGATTTTAAATATGTGCTTTTTAGTCATTTGCATAACAGATATTCATTTCAAACTAGGTATTTAGGTTAAACTAGTAATTTTCTATAATATTTAGCAAAAACCCGCATGAAAATTTGATATTCCCTACGATTTTTTGAAAAAAAAATAGATTTTTGCGTATATTTATCGTACAAATACAGATTTTTCACATTTTGGTAATTATTACGTTATAGTGACGACATACATTAATGGATGACCATGAATTTGTTATTAATGGAGAGAATGGACTAATACCTTTCCACTGATACTACATAAGAGGGCTCTGGGGGATTCGCTATACTCACTCGCCGTGTAATACGTTTGTGAAAAAAGGGGTTAAATAAAATTGTGAGTGATATTATTGTCTTTCTGTTTGAATCAATGCCTAATTATCAAGTTTTTATTGAATTTTACTTGCCCAGTTTTGTCGACAAATGAGATTGTCGAGGTTTGCTTTATGTCGAAAAAATAGCGAAATAAGGCTTTTGACAGAAACCCTTAATAACTACACTGCCGAAAACATTTCGACTAAAATCTTCTACAGTCCAAAGAGTATGCAGTTGACTTCGATAACTTCAACTTGACCTCCTCTGACATGCACGTCATTGTATTAAGTAAAACAAAATTACTAATATTATAATCTTGTCTTGTTCACTAAAATTGCAAAGTTTTTGATTAAGAATATTTTCCTCAGGGATATAACAATGATAAGAGGAAACCATTGCATATAGTTTGATGAGTGTGATAAGTCATTTAAATGCAGCGTCAGGCAGAGGATGTTAGTTGAACTTTGGAAATGATTGTATATAATGAAATATAAACTATATAGCATCTCTCAAGTAGCTTGTGCTCATAATATTGAATCTCTCCAATGACGGATTTGAAGGTTTATGTTAACTAGGCTTCATATTTTAAACGAAGATACTTGGGATAGACAACACAAATTTCCACATTCAAGTGCAAACGAAAGGTTGCTTAAAATATTTCGTGAACATAATTTTGAAATTTTATTTGCGGATTTACACTTCATATGTCAGAAAATAACAGTCATTTACCAAATATCGGGAAAAGTTTGATCAAAACCTTTAGAAAAGTCAAAAAATTGAATTTTATTTTTGTTTGTTTATCTTGGGTATGAGGCTTTTTTCTTAACGTATTTATTGATACATGTCAAGAAAGACGTCATATTGTAAATGCTACTCCTACCAAAAGCAGTCTGGTCATCCCGTATGAACAAGGTGTGCCCGAGGCTTTACGCAGGATATTTACCAAACGGGGAATCGATGTGCATTTTAAGCCTCGGATTCAGGACAGAACACTATTAAAGCACTAATTATATTTTTTATGTGTACGTGTTTCTAAAACTATTATATTGATATTATTGATTTTGTATAATGTGAAAAGGGCCGGTGGCCTATATTTACATTATAAATAAATCTCTCCAATTGGAGAGGCTAAACTGGAAAACTTCGGGTTGCCCCCAAGGACGTTAATATCAAACGTTCTTGTGTCATATACTAGATTATCAAGCCACAGGGTTTCATGGCAAAAGCTCTCAAGAAAGCACCTTTATTTGCTTTGATATTCAGTTTAAATCTTTTAATCAATTCAAAACGTATTTGTTCTCCAGTAGAGTGGAAACTTAACGTGCCCGCTCGATATACCAGTTGATTCCTTTCTTTCTAACATAAATGTTGTATTATTTTGATTTAATTAATTCAGTTAACCCTCGTCTACCCAGGCTATTTTTGTAACACGTCTACCCAAGGGGGGGGGGGATGTCCCCCTAAATTTTTAGAACCCCCTATGAACTTGGTTTTGCTATCAATAGATAGGTATGGTCCTCCCCTTCCCAATAATACTAAGATCACAAAAATCGGCCAAGGCGTTACATAATTATGATGCCATAAAGCTCGTTCGGATCGGAAAATTGGGATTTTGGCAAAATGGCCACCAAATCAAAATGTTGCTATAAAAGTTCTGAATGACCGATTGTCATCGGAATTTTTGCTAATGAAGAAAGGAAATGATAATTCTAACATGCCCTGCAAGTTTCAACTTCATGACATGCATAATCAAAATGGCGACTTGAAATTTCCCGGGGCTTCACCAACCCCTCCCCCCCCCTTACACCCCAACTTTGACGGCCTACCCTAACCCCACCTTAGGTGGTACCCCCTAATTTTTTCATCAAAATGACCGCAAAGGATGTAAAAGAGATTACCCAAATGCCTGGGGTCGGTTACGTTTGCGTTATTATGGGTAGACGAGGGTTAAGAATTAATAATGTCAAAATGTTTATTTCTTTTCTTTCTTTTTTTTATCCATTAGTATTTGTGCTACCAGAGTAGACATTGTTTCATACCATTAATCTTAACTGTAACCCAAAGAACAAAAATGCAATAAAAAGACAAGTTTTTTTGTATATTGCTTTTGCAGCAGTACATACTGACAACCTCACTTTCTCTTCCAAACACACAATCTACAATGTACGTAACTTTATCCTACAGTTGTATAGTAATATTACGATGCATCGCACGTACATCCCAGGAAATAATCCCGACATCCTGTTGTTGAAGTCGTAGATTAGCTACAAGATAATCTTAACTTAATGGGCCACTATACAATGGGATACATTATTACCTTACAACGACAAATTCTTTCACCAAAACCGAAATACCTAAATGTATAAGTAAATCCTGTTTCTCAAACCATACAAATGATAAACTGTATTTGTTGCTGCTTGATTGTTCAGGAAATGATAATACATGTATGATAATTGCTTGCTTACAACTTACAAACTATGGTGCTCTAATTTTAGATAAGATTTGCAATGAATTTAATTCTAGCAATAAAAGATTAAAGTCTAATAGGTTCAGTTAAGTATGATCAGTTCAACGCGTTTGTAAGATGTTTGCTTTGAGTTTAAAAATTCAAAGCTTCTTCTGAACCTTTTGAGTCCCTCGTAATTCAAACGAAAATACATCTCTGTTGTTTTAGTATACTAAAAAGCTTTTGAAGAACAAATGTATTCTTTTTTGGTTTAATCGTCTCTTGAATTCGCTGCAACAGAAGTCGAGGTATTGTTTTTACAGTATTGTACTGCATGTCTTCTTGCATTACAACTAATGTAGAAGGAAATAATCGAATCACAGTAAATTAGAAATATCGATTAAAACAACCGAAATTTAATTTTTTAAATTGAGTTTCTATACATCAAATTTGAATACAAAAGATAAGTGCAGAGCATTTTAGGTCTGCAGTACATACTACACCATTTTTTTCAATAGAAATCTTACGCTATTAAGGTACCGTATACAAGAGAAGGAAAAACATCAACAAAATGTCAAAAAACAATGTATCCAAATTAGTTAAAATACTCTCTATTTCAATTCCTCATTCGTCTGAACTATTTTTTTAATTTTTTTAGGTCAATCTATTATTCTAGGTTTCTCGTAACTATTTTTGAAAACCAAAAAAAAAATGTGCATTAGACAGATTGACAGAGTATACAATATAATATTTGAGATTATATTTGAGTGAACTTAACCTTTTCCTGTCGTAGGGAGTCTTGGGCGTAGGAGGTCTGCCAGACTCCCTAACTAACACTGAAGTATAACTAATTTCACTACCTTTTACCTTCCAATACACTATCACAGGCAATGTATACAGTTCATAAAGGTCTATTACTATGATTACGCTGATGTTTCATTGAATTATGTAGAATATTTCTAAAGATAAATTTAATTTACTTTAGAAGTCAGTTAACAGGTAAAATGCCGTCAGCCTGGGGCGGAAAAAGTGGTCAGACTGGAAAGGGTTAAGTGCAATTTGATTCCGATGTAAATCTTGCTTTATCTTTTCTCTTCTACGAGCAAACAAACACTTAAAATGAAGAATAGCTTGACCTTTACTCGACAGAGGAAAGATGAACACTCCTTCTTTTGATAAGGATTGCGAAATTTGAAACATATTTTGAAATAAAAGGCGGTGTATATATTTTTTTGAATTTGGGAATTAACGTTCAGATAAAAAGTAAATCTACACTTGCAACTTTTAAAATGACAAGAAATATTGTACAAAATAAATGCATTGAACCCTTTTCACTACAAATTAGAAATAGTATATACAACATACATATTGATCGAATTCCATTTATTCAATACCGATGGCAAATAATTATTTTTAAAATTGTCAAAATGATTGCATATCGAAGATAAAATTTCCACGATAAAGTGTTAGAAAAGCAGTAAGAAGGTTATTCAAATCAATAACGAACTCTCATACGTCTAAAGATAAACGTTTTCTGAGGAATAAAAACGTATCAAAACTAGCATCCGTAATGTGATTGGTGGCCATAATCAGTGGTTCACCAAAAGAAGAAAACTCGACTGCAGAGGCAGAACCTCGGAGATATTACACTTTATGCATGTCTTTGCTGTTCTGTGTAACCGGGCACCTAACAACTTACGTCGAAGGAAACAAATTACAAAGGTCGGTCGATTATTGATTAGCTAGTGTATTACCAGTGGAGAAGAGAGAGAATTGTTCAACACGAAGGGCCTAAAGGCCTAGATATACTTTGACATTTTTGTAGTCATTTTCAATCAGAATTTTTCTCATGGTGTTACATTTTCACCACTATGTTAAATTTTCATTCGGAATGAAAATTTTCATTTTGATTTTTTCTCATGGTGTTAAATTTTTGTCAAGGAGTGAAATGTTTCACCATTTATGAAAATGTTTCATGATGGTGTTCAACGGGGCATAGATCGATCTCATTATGTCGAGAACAATACCATAATTACTTTGGTCTTTTCATTATAATCTGAAATCTGTCCTTGACAGGTACTGTGGATTTTATTCTGCTGAAAAGATTTTCTGACTCCTTTGATTTTTCTCCAAACAGAAACATTTTCATTTGGAAATTTTATCACCGTCTTGATTTTTTATCATTCTATTTGTAGTTTTAGCGGATAATTCCGATCAATAATATCGTCTAGGAACTCGAGGTCAATATGCATTCAGCTCTATGGATTTTCAAGATGGTAAAAATGACAAAGTATATCTAGGCCTTTAGAGGACTAAATCGGAGTTCGGTATTTCAAATGTCATATTGATAACATATTTGTTGTGCACTAAGTAATTGAGCGGAAAATCATTCGACGCGAAAATACATTGTACGAGGGTCATTCAAAAAGTTCTACCTGTTGTATCATAACTTTTGTTCTGTAAAAAGTAGCTACTTAAAAATTAGCAAAAATATAGCTCAGAGTGTCGTCTACATGTGGTCTAAAAATCATATCAATACTTTTTCTAGATTTTTGCAGGTGATCTGAAAACCACTGTAACATTTGGTACACCGGAAACGGCGAAATATCATATGACTTTGCACCTGAAATTACATGTGCAGCTAATGTATGAATAACCATCTGTATACCAAAAAATACTGGAAGTTACTGAACAAAATTGGAATGAAAGTGAACCTAATAGTCAAACAAGTCATATGCCACTAATAATGTAAACTTGTTACTGATAGAAATTACCAAGAATCCCAATATTTGAAAGGGTGCCTGGTATCCTCTTAGGTTACGAATATTAGCATAGCATGCTTCTCTATGGCCTGACTTTTCCAAGTTTTTTATGTCAAAAACAATATTTAAAGGTGATACACCACAATTTTCGGTCAAAAAATTAAATTTAGTTTCCTTTATGATGTACTATGAAAATTTCTTCAAAAATGAAGCTTCATAATGTCACTATTTTACATCTTGTTTTGTTAGAGTCAGTTTCTTCCTAAACTGTATCTTTAGTGATTTTGATAATTTTGCTGCATGGGCTATTTGTACTTTTTATTGTTGTGCTTGTTGGTGTCCATTATTTTCAGAGAAATAATCGGAGCATTGAACGTGCCTGGAATAAGGCATAAGATGTTAAACAAATATCGCAAGAGTCAAGCAGACGATGTATAACTTAGCAGACGCAAAATCCCCGCTGATTTGCTTTATCAAAATACCTTTCAGAAGTAGAAGCACACCTATTATTGTCATACATGAATTGACTTTTAAAAGTATATTAAAATTCTTTCAGACACGATCAAAGCGATTTTATTTAGTAATAGACATGAATAATATATGCTGAGCTTTTAAGTAGAATTATGACGCACCTTTTACAACTGCTTTCAGTGTCCTTTCATGTTGTTTGTCTTTAATATATTGATAAAGCACCAAAAGCATGTTTGAAACAAAATGTTTAACTTTTAATGGTTCTTTGTTTGTTTGTTTTTTTACATTAACTAAAATTGTAAATATGTTGATACTTTTTTGTAATTATATAATAATCTATTCTTGCAAGAAATATGCGAAATTACAAAAGCTTCATTTTACATGCCATATTGAGACGTACAAATTATATTCACGGTGGTATCCATCCGAAATGATTTAAACGTCTTTGCAAAAAGTCGAATTCCTCGTCTTTAAAATTTTTGGACCGTGCAAATGGAAATTTTTGAGCCGTGATTTAAAGATTAACCTTACATACTTAACCAAAGTGTCGTACCTCTAATATGAACATGGTTTTCCACTTTCTTTAAAAGACTTGGTTAAATCCGTGTCTATGGAAAAAATATCCAGTCTAGTAAAACAACTTTTTCAGTTGTGCTTTTATCTTGACATCCACTTTCTAGAGTGAAACAAGAATAGTCCTTAAAAAGGACAAACTCACGTTACTCTAGAGTAAAGGTCAAGATTGCACTGTGTACCAAATGCTCAATAATTATGCTTGCCGTCATTCATTGCTTCTTATCAATTATGCTTATATGAAATCGTTTGTACAGAAAGTTATGTGATTATTTTAGTTTCCTATTAAATTGGTCTACTCCCAAAGTAAGTATAAATGCATGCTTGGGAGCACGAAATAGCTCCTCCTTCCTCTTATTGCACAGCTGTGTAATTGTAGGTATGGGTCAACCTGGGGATTTGATCTGAAAAAATTGGAATTGGGGAGTCCTTGCTACTACTAGTCAAGATGATTAAACGTTGGTTTATTGAAGGAAGATGAGATACTAGTGCTATAAAGACATAATTATGTGTGGTGAAAGAGTTTTTTATTTTGTCAAATAGAGGCACACTCACTGTGTGAGAAGAATGATGACATACCGGCCTCCAACTCAACTTAAAAAGTGGTAACCATGCGAACTCTAAATTTCAAGGAAAGGGGGATTAATCACTGAAAACAAGGACCGCGAAATCACAAAAAAGGGTACCGTATTATGAGCATCCATCTCCACAAAATTTAAAAAAGGGGTATTTCACAGGATTTGGCGATCGGTCTCTACCTGTTACATCATTAATTTAGAATAAAGAAAATCTTTAAAATATATAAAAATTAAAGAGGTATTGATTAATGAGGCAATTAATTAATTAATCCCCCGATAGTATACTTAGAAAACCCAAAGGAAGTAAAGAAAACAATTTTACAGTCCCAGGGAAAACAGCAGACATGAAAAGTAATGTTGCTACCTGTATGTTTTGTTCTTATCTGAAAATCTTGAAGAAATGGGGGAGACTATTATGTTTTACTTAAATTTTGTCATTGATTTTTCCCAAAAAAGGTAACATTAATGAAAAATCATTGATAATGTAGGTTTTGAAACCCAAAATGAAGAACTCGCATGGTTAACGCTTTCTAACTTGAGTTAGGGGACCCAAATAGCAGTGGCGTGCCCAGGATTTTTTGAGTGGGGGGCACAACCATCAGTTTCCCCCGAATGACTGGAGGCAAAATTATGTTCAATTTAGATAAAAAAAATTGCCAAATTTCGACTTAATATTGATAATACATGAAAGTTCGCGCGAAGCGCGCAATTTTTTTCACATTTGAA
>JXSR01S049025.1:48379-59392 GCA_000969725.1 Ophiothrix spiculata
GAATTGTCAAAAACTAAGGGAAATTCAAGTTTTTCAATGATTTTCAAAACATTTAAAACTATTTTTCTTTTCTTTTCTTTTGATTTTTTTCTCTACTCCCCTTTCTTTTCTATCCTTTTTGTGTCAAGATCCCCGAATGGGCCTTTTCCCCCGACTGACTCATGCCCCCCGGCCCCCCCTTTGGGCACGCCAGTGCCAAATAGCCCCACACTTCCCTACTTTTCCCCTTAAAAATGTATGTCAGAAGTTTCTATGCTTTGGGAGGTGGTGTTTTACATTTCAATTTTTGCAATATGATATTACCAGGGAATGTTTATTTAATCAATCAAAAGCAATTTTAAAAGCAGATCTATTTCTTTTAAAATGATTTGACACACTTCAGTTCTATTGAGTTATCTGACCTAATGTTATTCGATTCACATAGAGGAATGATATTTAGCATTGGCCAATTACAATCACCGTTTCAATAAACAGTTTATTCGCAAGGTCATAACACAATAGCCATGCCAAAAATCCAAAGTTCTCAATAAGGCCAGTGTTTGATAAACAACACATAATGGCCACATAATTTTAGTGGTATTTATCTACAAAAGGCAGTCTCTTAACAGCTTTCAAGGTCCAATGCATCTGTAAGGTCTTGTGTACATATAGAAAGAGATTTGTTGTTGAAGAGACCATTGTTTAATTCAAAGGCAGACTCACTACGTGAGAAACACAAGGAACATGAAAAAAGATAATCATATAATTTCAAACATGCTTTCATTTGCACTTACAACACAGACAACAAAAAAGGAATTGATAAATCCAATGAAAGGGACGTAGAATAATCAATTGTCAGTCATGTATATTAGAAAAGCTGGGACGCATATTTTGTCTTTGAAATATGAATAATAATACAATTTTAATTAACAAATTTGAAGTCCTGTTTGATTAACGACAGAAATATTGAAATTTGAATCACGAATTCATTAGAACAGGATATCGTAGCCCCAAATAGTAGATGAGGTTTTACAATGTAGCTATTATACTCACAGTGAGTTAAGTGTCCCTAAAGTAATCCTCACACAAAAGATATAATTAAGATAGAGGAATCCCATTCTTGTTTTTTTTTTCTTTTTTTAGATAAGACCCTACACTTCATCTGATACAGCTATCTATTGAATATCGTATGTGCAAAAATTGTGTCAAAACTTGGGTAAATAATTTGAAATGTACTCCGCAAAACCATTTTTTTTTTGAGAATTTTTTATACTAAGCATACTGTATAAAAAGAGAAACTTCAGAATGAAAGTTCCCATCCTTGACGATGTGCAGATGGAAATAGGAATATCGTCTACTTCTATTGTCTTTATTGTGATATAAAGGCTGAGGAAATATAATTGCAAACTATTATTAAATGAAATCGCTTTAGTTGTGGATAGAAGGATTTTCATAATTATGCTTTCAAAAGTCAAATCATTTATCATAATATTCATGATACTAGGGGTGCTTCATCTTTTTGAGGATATTTCGAAATCAGCGGGGTTTTTAAACCTGCACATAAAGATCGATAATACACTATATCACGGTGAAGAGTCTGAAAAATAGTTTTTTCTATTGTGTTTGGAGAATTAAGGAAAGTGTGATATATGTTTAATATTTTATACTCCATTCCAGGCACGTACAAACCTCTGTTTTTCTAACCGAAAATCCATTTCTTAGTTGAACACAAACAAATAATACCGTAAGAATGTGCTAGTATATTCTCTAAAGGTTACGCATAGTAATAGAAGATGATGATGATATATACTAGCACCAACAATCCATATTTTGACAGCCTTTTCTATTGAAAATGTTGCATTAGGATCAGGTGGGCGAATCTGGTTTCCCTCTCCGGAATACAATCACTTCTAATAAAGCTGTATTTGTGCCCTATTTGTAAACTTGATAGCGACAGGAATGATGTCGACTGGAGAATAATTATGGAATCTAATACATGTACCTACAGCGAAGGCTACGCCCTTTTTGATTTCAAGGAGAGAAGTGCATATTTATTTGGTAGCCATCTTGGACTTTTGGTGTCAGAATCCAAACTAGCAAAGGTGCACTACCCTAAATGCTAAAGACTTCATTTTTTTTAATGAAAGATGAAAGAAAATCTTAAAAAGTTGTGGAATTCGATTTTTGATATTTGTTTTCGTTTTTGCATACGAGACCTTTATGTGCATACGGTGTCCTTTTCTTAACCAAAATGACCAAAAAGGGCACCCCATGTTCAAAAAAAGGCACTACATGCAAAAACGAAAAAAAACTTTTCTGATATCAATTTATAATTCTAGATTTCTCTTAACTGCTTATTGAAACTGTAATAACCTTTAACTCTAAGATCCGTATGCACAAAACAGGACAAAGTTAGTCCCGGACCAAGTGAAATTAACAATTTTGAAAAAAAAAACCACACTTTTAGAGAAGGTTAGCGATAATTTTTGTTCCAGTTTAAAGATTTCAACTGAATTTTCATTATTTTCGGATCGTGCCATCCGCACCACCGGTCCTATTCTTTGGAACTCGCTTCCAATTGGTATCAAAGAATCCAAATCAATAAAGCAATTTCGCAAAAAAATGAAAGAATCTATTATTCAAAACTATATTAATGATTATCCAATTCTCAGTTTACTAACGAGCTCGTCAATGTCCTTGTCTTGTTTGTACGTCTAGGTCCTTATATATTTATTTTATTTCATTGTTATTTGTTGTTCATTCGGTAAGGGGTAGGCTAATTTCTGGCCTCATTGGCTTTCTGGTCTACTCCTCCTTTTTGGTTTATATTTCTGTTGCTTTTTTGATGTATTGTATTTTTAATGGAAAAAAAAATTGATTTGATTTGATTTGATATATAGGCCTATTCAAATCCACATTCATAGAACTTTACCGATATTATAACAAGACATTTGTTTGGGTCTCTCTGTATATGCTCAGACTGAAAGTACATAAGTGCAGAGGTCACATGAGTGAAGTGTGGATTCGGTTTACTGTATGCTCGCTTACCCATTATAAACTGTTTAACTTTTCATAATGACCTCTTATACAGACTTTGATTTGGCAAACGATGTGGTAGGCGTGTTGTTAGTTGAAGAAAAGACAACACACAAAGTGTACAAAGAAGACTGATTTTTACCTTGTACCTATTATTATTTGGTGAAAACTTTATTTTCAATGTGAAAACCCACACAATTATGAAAAATAGTTCAAATTCTTAAAGTTGTTAATGATGAAGTTTTATTATTTTTTACAAAATTGGATGTGGATTGCCTAACTTTATTTATGTTAACATGGGTGGACTTGGCGAACAGGGTAGGTCCTTCATTTAGTATATAGATATAGGTGAGAGTAAAATAGTCTAGGGAATAAAAGCATACTGTATTAAAACTAGCATTTGCAATGCGATAGGTGCCCCTAATTAGTGGTTCACCGTTCTAAGAAAATTCGAGTGCAGAGACAACCTCAAGTATTCGGCATCAATACATTTAAACAGAGTATTACGTATGGTTTTAAGGGGTGAAAAATTGTTTTACTATTCAACCTATGCTGCTCATCAAATCACTTCCCCCTAATTCTAATGTCTTGTCGATGGTTGAACTTCTAAGCACAATAGCAAATCCATTAGACTAATGTTTCCATGCATACACGTGTTATTGAATCTCTGTATCAGTTTCAATATACGTCTTGTGGATGAAACTTTATCTTTTAATAACTCATGGAATATTCATTATACACATATAAGCAATTTGCAATAAGCTTGTGTATTCAATGATTGAATCCTTGGTATATGATTACCACATTCAGAGAATGTCTCGTGGATGGAACACTACACAAATATATGAATTAGTTAAAAGAGGTGTTGTTTGACATGGTTTCGTAAATCAATATATGTTCACGAAAGTGAAAAGCCATTACAATAATTATTGTTTTATAACATAAACAATAATTAGGTTTATTATTGATACCTTAGTATTCTTGTCATTTGATCGGTGGATTTCGGATCATTAGGCGTTGTTCATTCAATTCATTTGATAATGAATTTGTATTTGCAGTCCTTTCAACATTCGTTAACTTTGGGTCTGAATATCAACCTAAAAAAAACCGTGGCAAATACAGGGAGGACGCACGTTGATCGCACGAGGTAAGTACGTTGTGCGCACAACACGCATGACCGTGCGTGGATGCGTGCATTATATATACGTTGCGCACGTTATAAGTGCGTACAATGTACAAAGTCCTCACGACTACCACGTTTTTCATAAGGAAAAATATACTTACACGTACGATACACGCACGTAAGTGCGTCGTCCGCAGAGTCAGTGGCTGTGGGAAAAAACGCACGTTGTGTGGACCGTACTGATGTTTAATCGGTAGCCCGAACATAGCCAGCTCGCAGAGAAAAGTTTCTCATGCACAAAAATTGCTATGTTGTGTCTGCGTGCTCTGAAATTTGAACGGTATTGGTGCCTACAACGTACGTGTCGCGCGATTTTGTCTACGTTTTTGCACGCAGACAGCACGTATGTGCATGTAAGACGGGTTGTGACCACGGCTTTGATAAGCTTTTATTTATACAGAAATAAATGTATTGCTTTTGATGTGTTGTGACCTAACCTTGCGACATTTGATTAATACGATGCGTCTAGGATATCGTCAAAATGTTACCTATAGTGGGAACTGAATGCAAGTGGCGATACAAAGAAATGCACATATCTATAAATAGTAATATATTGATACCGGCGAGACAGATATAATTAATTCATGGAAAATACGTTGGACTCCCTGTGTGATCATCGTGAATGAAAATGTTCTCAGAAGTGATTGTATCCCACGGGGAGAAACAAGATTCGACCACCTGATCCTGAAAACTCAATGGAAAAGGTTTACACAATATGGATTATCAGTGCAAGTATTGCCTTCAGAGCGGTTCTAGTAATATGTGACCCGTCATATTGAAAGGTACCTTAAGGTCGGCAAAATCAAAATTAATTTGTTGGTCTCATCTGAAAGCTGAAGTTTTAAGCTTTAAAATGACACCTTGATTTTGGTTATTGGATGTTCGGTTGCGAAGTTACAAACAAATTGGTAAAAGGCATCGGGCTGATTCGGAAAACTATTGTTCTGAGAAAATCGAGTTTAAAGTTTTTGTACTTAGTAAATCTTGAATGGAGAGAGGATTTTTAGCTTGGTTTTTAATACATTTTTCTTATGTTTTGGATGTTGGAACCTGATTAATATGATAGAATACTCTCAATGATAACCTTTCTGATGAAATTAGAAATTCGACCTTGGACGTGATTTTTGACTATGCTTAGCTTCAATGGCCCATATCTCGTAGTGTACTATGCCGGTATTAAGGTACCTTTCGATATGACGATCCACATATATATATAATCGTATGGTGTTAAATGTTAATCCTTTTTTACCTTAAAGGAATGTATTTTTAGGTTAATGACATAATCGAAGTATTGAACGTGCCTGGAATAAGATATAAAATGTTAACAAAATATCGCAAGACTAACACCATGGTCACATAACCGTCTGCAAAGCCAAAACGCCGCAACGCCGTTATGACATCGGTATGACACCGGTGTAAGCTTGCGAGCTCTTTTGATGCCCGGTCGGACTCCTGTGGTTATTAGACCATAACTGAAGACATCGTATACACACCGCAAGGTTTTAACTCAGAATAAAATTCTTGCGGCATGCTCCGGTGTCTTTACGGACACCGGTCGGACACCAGCCGGTGTCCGATTGGTGTCTGCTGAAATCTACCTGGTATGACGCCGTAAACACATCGTAACCTCGCCGCAAGCCTATGTGACCAGGGTATCCAGCCCCGGGGGGCCACTCAAGTATAGTGTTGCAGACATAGCACGACCACAGTTTTTCAAAACATACCCTAAAGGGTGATTGTTTCTGAAGCCAAAATATACCCTTTTCACCCATTCACACCCTAAATCGGGAATTTACTGTTATCGTTTTAACACTAGGGTTTGAAAAAGTACCCTATTTCTTGAAAATGAGCTACAATGGCTGTTTTTGATACCCTAAAATGTGTCACCCGATACACCCGTTTGTCCTCAAAAACAACCCTAATTCACCCTTTTCTTGGTCACGCTATGCCTGCAGCATTATACTTGAGTGCCGCCCCCCCCCCCCCGGTATCCAGCACACGATCTATAATTTAGCAGACGCAAAATCCCTGCTGAATTGATTTATTAAAATACCTTTAAGAAGTAGAAAAACACCTATTATTGTAATACATGACTTGTCTTTTAAAGGCTTATTAAAATCCCTTTAGACACGTTTAAAGTGATGTTATTCTGTAAAAGACATAAATAGTATATGCTGAGCTTTTACATCATGAATGTTGGTGCGACAGACAAATATATATATGACCGTTTATAAAACCGGTATATAGAAGAGATTACGGCGCACCTTTTTTCAATTGTTTTATGATTTTACTTTCCTTTAATGGGGTTAGATATTTAAACCTATTGATTACTCATAGCGTATAATAGCAAAACACGGTCAATTACCCGTGAATGATTGCACTTTCCGGCATAATTGACCTTCAAAACGCGAGGTATAGGTTACAACTTATTCATTAATGCGTTTTATATAAAAAAAAATTGATCTTTTCACCATATTTTTACTTTAGCAGCAATTTATTCAAAATCTTCAATCGCGACTTTCCGTTCTTTTTTCAAAGCACCACTCATATGAGCATGGTTTTCCACTTTCTTTGAAGGTCTTGGATCCGTGTCTATTGAAAGCTTAGGGTAAAAGACTTATACCAGTCTAGTAAAACAACTTTTACTGAAAATGCCTTTCAAAGTTTTTAGTGTCTCAGTTGTGCTTTTATCTTGAAATCCACTTTCTAAAATGAAAAACAAAGAACAAGGAACATGATAAAAAAGATAATCATACAATTTCAAACATACTTTCATTTGCACTTTACAACACAAACAACAAAACAGGAATTTTTGAACCCCGTGAAAGGGACGTAGTATCAATTGTCAATCATGTATATAATTGGATAAGCTAAGTGGGACGCATCGTTTGTCTCTATAGTAAGATTAACAATATAATTTGTATTAATAAATTTGAAGTCCTTCTTGATAAACGACAGATATATTGAAATTTGAATCACGAATTCATTAGAACAGGATATCGTAGACCCAAATAGTAAAAGGTTTTACAAGGTAGCTATTGTGTTGTATTGTAATTCCTTCATACTCACAGTGAGTGAAGTGTCTTTAAAAATAATCCTCACACAAAGATATAATTTAGATAGAGGAATCCCATTCTTTATTTTTCTTTTTTCAGATAAGATGCTGCACTTCATCTGATACAGCTATTAATATCTTTTGAATATCGTATGTGCAAAAAAAACTGTGTCACATCTGGGGTTAATAATTTGAAACGCACTTAGCAAAATAATTTCTTTATTGAGTTATGACCATAATTATTTATACTAAGCATAGTGTATAAAAAAAGGAAACTTCAAAATGAAAGTTCCCATCCTTGAAGATGTGCAGAAAGAAATAGGAATATCGTCTACTTTGTTTCATATTTCATTCTTCATTCCAGGCACATTCAAAACTCTGATTATTTTTTCTAACCGAAAACATATATCTTAGGTGAATACAGAAAACACAATAATACCGTAAGAATCAAGAGTGTGCTTGTATATTCTCTAAGGTTACGCACAGTAATAGAAGATGATGATGATGATTTATACTAGCACGAACAATCCATATTTTGACAGCCTTTTCTATTGAAAATGTTGCATTAGTATCAGGTGTGCGAATCTAGTTTCCCTCTCCGGAATACAATCGTTTTTGATAAAGCTGTATTTATACCCTATTTGGAAACTTGATAGCGACAGGAATAATGTCGACTGGATAATAATTATGGAATGTATACCTACAGCAAAGACTAAGCCCTTTTTGATTTTAAGGGGAGAAGTGCATTAAAAAAATACTTTTTAAAACTATAGCGCTAGAGACTTCAACTTTGGAGTATATGACAACCAATATCACAATAAGAGAAAAATGCAAAAAACAAAATGCCTAATTTCATATTTTATTGGCAGCCATCTTGGATTTTTGGTGTCGGAATTCAAAATAGCAAAGGTACACAACGCTTAATGCTAAAGACTTCATTCTTTTTTAAATGAAAGTGCGTTTTCAATTTTTTTTACGGGAAAATTTTGACGCGACACGGCAAATTAGTTTTTTGGTCGCCATTTTGAAACGGTTTTCAATTTTTTTCTCTGTTTTATTTCTTTTGAAGTACTTTACCTGTATTCTCAGGTTCTGCTTGCAGGTTTTGCAATGGCTGTCTTGTCTAGTCCATCCGGATGGACCTCGCAAACGTCGCCTACGGCGCTCGCTTGTGAGGTCCATCTAGATGGACTAGTCTGGTCAGAATCTGATGATGAAATATGAGTAAGCTTAAGCATGAGTACGGGAATTCTGAGTCCAGTAGTGTTGTTCTGTAGTTTTCTGTCCGACTCCGAATCCTATGCAGTCTGGTCGGAATGTGATGGCACAAACCTAACCTGGAATTAAAGAGTTATTCTGTTCGAATCGAAAGAGGTGTTGTCGCTAACTGTCCTCCTGTGCAATCGACTCGAGAATAAAACGCCACGCCACTTCTTGAAGGTACGGAAACCCGTTATATACGATATCGTTCGTCATGCAAATTCGTCAGCCCTCAGGTATGGTTTGTCGTGCTCAAAGAAGTTTGTCAACATAGCTTGTCATGCCTTCATTAGTTTGTCTTGACCTTAGCTCATGACAATGTGCATTTGTCAATTAACGAAAAGTACATTTGTCAATCTTTCAAACTCGTCCTTCACAGATTTTGTAATTCGTACAGTTACAAAAATAGTTTGTTTTCGTTTGGCATGCGCCAGCCCGCAAATATCGTCAAGCGACGAATAAGGGGAAATTCACTTGCATGACTAATTTATAACCCTTGTTTGACGACTTTTCCACCACGTTTGACGAGATAATGTTTTCAGTGCAGACCTTGACCACTTAAGTGTTAATGTTCAAAGCTTTAACAAAGTTCCCTCGTAAATCAAACGCTATTATAGTAAACAAAATTAAGAAGAAGAAGAAGGAAAAAAAAAACATCAGCAAGATTTCAATTGCTAAAAGCGTCAAACAATGTATCCATAAGTGCATTAAAAAAATACTTTTTAAAACTATAGTGCTACAGATTTCAACTTTGGAGTATATGACAACCAATATCACAATAACAGAAAAATGCAAAAAAAAAGCCTAATTTCATATCTCATTGGCAGCCATCTTGGATTTTTGGTGTCGGAATTCAAAATAGCAAAGGTACACAACGCCTAATGCTAAAGACTTCATTCTTTTTTAAATGAAAGTGCGTTTTCAATTTTTTTTGCGGGAAAATTTTGACGCGACACGGCAAATTAGTTTTTTGGTCGCCATTTTGAAACGGTTTTCAATTTTTTTCTCTGTTTTATTTCTTTTTATTTCTCTTTTATTACTTTACCTGTGACCAGACTTTCAACTTAAAATTCCTACGCGAAATCGCTTTTTTGGTGCTGGGTCCATATGGACCCCCTGGCCACTAACGGGCATGTTGCAGACCTTGACCACTTAAGTGTTAATGTTCAAAGCTTTAACAAAGTTCCCTCGTAAATCAAACGCTATTATAGTAAACAAATTTAAAGAAGAAGAAGAAGAAGAAGAAGGAAAAAAAAACATCAGCAAGATTTCAATTGCTAAAAGCGTCTAACAATGTATCCATGTTTGTTTCAAACCAAAATAATATTTCAACAACCCATTTAGTCTGAATTTATAATTCTAGGTTTCTCATATTATATTTATGAAAACCATAAAAAATATTTTACAGAACCTGTCAAATTGAAGGTTTTATTTGAGTGAACAAAAGGGAATTTAATCCGATGTAAATCATGTTACATCTTCTCTCTTCTACAAACAAACAAACACTTAAGATGATAAATAACTTGACCTTTCATTCGACCAAGGAAAGATGAAAACTCCTGCTTTGTAAAATTTGAAGCATAGTTTGAGATAAAAGGCTGTGTATAGGATAATTGATTTGGGAATTTAACGTTCGAACAAAATGGCTTTTATACAGAGTGAGTCAAAATAAAGTGTCATCTAGTCGGTAATTTATATAACCAGTTCCTTTTATTTTTTTGAAAAATTGTTCCTGTATGAGATATCAAATTTATTGTAATGAAATTCGGACAAATGATTCTAAAGTTATAGTCATTTGAGTGGAGGTACCCAAGTTGAGTGGCGAACAAACTACGCTATATAGTTCACTTGCGTACTGGTAACAAAGGCTGTTGTCTCTTTCAATTTTTATAATAGGAACCCTATTGGAATAAAATAAGAAGAAAACAAAAGGCTGTTAAATGTGGACTGTGAAATATCGGGTAGTTGGTTGACTCTTGAGGTAATGTTCAGATCTCTCGAAAAAGCTCTTCTAATTCGTTTGTTGTTTTGTTGAATCATCCGGATCAGTATCTTCCAGAGCCTTCCTTGTTTTTATTACGAAGAGTTGCGCGGTCTTATAAACAATATTTTAAATAGCTTAAGGTGATGGGACATGGTTGGCATCCGTAAACTACAGATAAAACCGGACTATGAGTCTGATGAAAAGGGTACGAGGAATCCACATGCTCAGGAAAATGTGAATACTAACTATTTTTCAATCATGAAAAGATAAATAGTTTCCACTGCCTTTGCGGGGACTCGAACCATGGATTATGGCGGGGGTTAGTCAGGCAGCGTTGAGATGCTGAACTAAAATCTAAAACATAAACATTAGAATGCCGTATTTTTCTTTTGTTTACATAAAATTTGCAATTTTTGCCTTATGGAATGCTCAATTTGTAAGTAAATTATGCGAATGCGTATATCAGACAAAATGTAGATAATGTAGATACTAAAATCAGGCTATTCACAGCTCAAA
>JXSR01S049025.1:84732-96178 GCA_000969725.1 Ophiothrix spiculata
TACGTTCAAAAACACAAGGAAAACGCCAAAAACAATTTTAGTGGATATGAAATGTTGTGAAAAATTAACATCTTATCTAAACATTAAATAGATATTTTTCTGTGTGATTATATACTTGTATATGGGTACCAACAAAGAGCTTTATGTTTCAAAAGGTCACGATTTTAATAAACTTCCTTTGACGTTCTCATCCTAAGCTGTTTACATTGTTTAAAAAAATATCTTGGAACCAAGGTATTTTCCTCAAGCTCATCCATTTTTAATGTTTACATCCAAATGTAGATATAATTAAAAAACAAAAAACATCATACCTAAATAAGTGCTGAAAAACAGAATGAAATGAAAATTAGTGCTGGAAAACGAAAGAATATATAACATGTATTATTATTATGCATTTATGTAATAGAGTATATGGAAAGCAGGGGTCTTGTACAGAGTCTCTGTATCTTTTTCCAACCACAAGACCCAAGTACAGGGAATCAAACTAAAAAAAAAGGCAATTTTGGAGTCTCGATGGTTTCAAAGTACCAAACAATAAATCATGTTTTGATATTATAAGGGGCCGCTTCAAGCTCAACCAGCAGATGCAATTGAAGCAATTGGTTTGAGTTACCTTTGAATAGAAGTCAGTTTTGGGAGATTCAGAATATTTGTTCAGTCATTGATATATGGCCTTTATTTATAAGGTTTCAACTTTTAAATATTTAAAAGCTTCTATATAAAAGTACAGCTAATATACACCTTTCAATAACCTAAGGGACTGCTCAGAAAAAATAACATATTTTATAAACGTCGTGGTAATTTCAACACACTTTGACCAATTGGGACAATAACAGAAGTTGTATTTGTCATCAAAATTATTAAGAAAAAGTAGATCTGAGGGTTAAATATGTCAAGTAAATATAAGCAAATAATTTATAGCTAATATTTAGTTATTGCTTTCTGTTGGCTTATCATGTTAATATTTAGCAATAAATAATATAACACACTTCTGTGTTTATTCTAAAGAAGATTAAATGCAAACAATATCTGCCGATTTTTTAAACATTGTTGAATTAGAACCTACAATAACTTGGTTGTTTGTTTATATTCGTATGTCCGTAAGTATTAAGTTCATGAATTTAAATTACTTCTTAGTGAAACTAATTATCTCGAAAGCCATATTTTACTGGTCACACTCTTGAGTCTGTGCTTAGTACTTTGATCAAACGTTGTTTAACTTTAAACTACTTCTCTATGTTTTTTCCATTTACATGATGATTATATTAATTTGAAACAAACTAATATTTGATTTTGGAAATGAAAAGCCAAAGTCTACGATGTTTTTGCCATTTTCATTGTTTGAAAGCCTAGTACAGGTAGAACATGTCATGTGTTCAGAGCTCTGAATACATTTGGGGGAAAGCGTACGGTATGAGAAAGGTATCTATTTTTACAGGGTTGCTCAAATTACATGCAGAATGGAACAAACAGTGTGCTTTAATATATTTTTTACAGAGTGTCCAAAAATTAACTGTATATTTTTAAATATTAATAGGTTAAAAACCAAGATTAGTATTACAATTCTAAACATATATTTTTTTATAGAAGAGACTTGTAGAAATATTTTGGTACCAAACATTATGCAATCAGTAACCTTCTAAGATAGCAAGATGGTCTGAAAGTTTAAAGTGGTTAAGCCACTGGACATCCAGTGGTGACATTCTCCTTTCACTCAATTATTACGACATAACAGCTCATACAGTTATTATCAGTTTAGAATGTCTTATCAACTAACATTTTCATAAATAATCATATCGCTTAAGACAAACAAACCCTGGTCCTTTTACTCTCATAATTTAAGTCCGCCCGATTACTTTTTTGGGTTGTCTGAAGGACAGTACATATCAACACCCTAGACAGAATATTGTCAGTGAAAACAGGAAGATCAGGAACACATGCACATACGTCCTGTCATATTGAGACTATACACTATCGTTCTAACATAATGCTAGAGTTACGCTTTAACAAATGAAAAAAAAAACCATCGTAATGAGCCTTATGTAATTAGACAAAACCATAATCAAACATCTTCGTATTAACATTGTAAAAGCTGTGCCGCTGCATAGGTCATTAAAATATTGTTGAAAGAATCTCCTGTCTTCAAACATTGATGTTTCCCCTACACGTGAGTCGCACATGTACTTTTTTTTCTCAGTATGGAAGTGTTCTTTTTACGTTTGAGGTTATTTACGTTGACATTGATTTTCAAAAATAGTAATTGCATCACGTTTGGTACCAAAATGATTCTACAAGTCTCCACTATAAATATAAACATAAGCAGATGGAAGCAATGCGAATCCTGGTTTAAAAGTTATAAACATTTGAAAATGTGCAGTTGATTTTTGGACACCCTGTATACCGATTGGCATGATTTGAACAAGTCAATAGTATTTTGTTATTGCCCTCTCAAAACAAAATCGGTATATAAAACAAATATTGACTGCTTTTTCATTCTGGCAATAGTACAAACTTTTCCCCTCAGTGATCTTGAGACTATCATATTATTTCCAATAGTGTATAGTCTCAATATCACTGCGGGTAATAGTCTTTACTACTGCTCTCATGAGCAGTCAATATTGTATAATATATAGTATAACTACATGTAGTCTTCACTGAAATCAATTTAATATAAAATTTCGTGTCTGTTTATGAACAAGTATGAAGTTTTGAAACGATGCGCATTCTTTTCAAGTTTTATTCAACAAGTGCTGAAATTATGCAGGGCTATTAACATTTTATGTGAAAAAATGTCTTTTTTGTAGCATTTTAGAAATCAAGATGAATTATATGCTAATATGTACTACATGTAGATTTATGTGTTTAAATTAAAAACAAATCTAATTTAAAATAGTTTTTTACACAGAACAGTATTTGGCAATTCTTGAGATACCTACAATGTTGATTTGCTTCAGAAAATGTTTGTTTTAATCTAGACAAATAGTTTAGGATGACTTGGTCGAGCGAACGAGACATTGTAGTTTGTTAAGCAATTTGTCATTAGATTTTTCATAGTTTGAGTTGCCACATGTTACGGCATTTGCCATTTGGGCGTATTTGGAAACAATATCGATATAAACAAGACGTGTGTAAAATGGGCGTTAAATGTAAGCATAGACGTGAAGCCGTTTCCAGTCTTAGTCTTAATATTATACCCTATCAAGACTTGATTTGTTGTTTAATTTTTTAATGTACTCCAATATGTCTTCCTTTTATTTTACAGATGAAAATATTAAAAAATGATAAGGGAAAAAAACGGTCAGTAAAGACAAGTACTGGATGGACGGTGGTACTCAAATATACCTCGAATTGTCCTAAAGCTAAAACCAATGCAAGACACTCCTTTTCAATTAAGGAGTAATTTTGTGGTGCTTGTCAAATTTCTTAAAGTAATATGAAATTGCACCACACCCTTTATCACTAGCATGAACCGCTAGTTTAAACTGCTTCTGAAAATTGGGTTCAATTAACACTGGTTTACTTATTAGTATGACTTTAATTTTGTTGAAACCATTTTCCCAATTTTCTGACCAAATGTATTTGATTTATGGCAAACAAACTTATGAATGGACAAGCAATATCTGAAAAGTTTAGACAAAACTTCCTATAAAATCAAGCCATGCCAAGGTTAAACTGCACAATCATACTAGAATTGTCGTTTCATTGATTTTTGTGAGGTTTTTTTTTTTTACTTAAATTACAATTTTTCGTCACTCATAAAGCGTTTGAATAAGAACACAATTCTAAAGAAACTTAATATAAGTGGCAGTCACAAAAGGATTGATTATTTATGACAGTAAAACATTTCATATTTGGGTTAGTGTTTAATGCAGCAACAAAATATGTTATGTCAACACCATAATTATAAAGACATATAAGAGAAATGTCATACAGTCGGCAGAGAGCTCTCAAAATATTGAAAGACAAGCTCTATTCCTTTATATTTGATAAAGTTGCTTTTAATCGCAAAATATCTCTAGAATTACCAATTGATTTTGTTTATTCAAATTACATTTTCTAATCAGTCATGGAACGGTTGATTGAGAACACGATTTCTATATGGGTGTAACATAATAAATTATTGCATATTTTGGGTGACTTCTAATTAAAACGTCAGGATATGACATTTGGATATCCTAATTACAATATGCAAGGAGCATAATCAATTGACAAGATGCTTTTTATTAAAAGACTTGCTGCATTCTTGTTGCAAACAACACTTAAAGGTGACTTGGCACAATATATTTACAGGGGGGATACAAGGCACACCACCATTTTTATTCCGGCTTTGAAACAAAATTGGGGGTATTCGGGTTTTTGCGGATAGCTTGCCGATGATACATCGCACCTTATCATAATGCGCGCATATTGAAACACGCACACACATTTTGCGTGCAGATAGCTGTATCATTTCCGTAAAGTATCATTTGTGCAGGTTGTCTCTACGCGTAACCATGTTTCGGCACTCGGAGTTTATTTTGGCGGGAAGCGAGCGGACCCGGATACCCCCGATTTGAGCTCCCAGGCTGACGACGCCATTACACGGACTGGTATACAAAGCCTGGTATCTCCCCTGTAAAATCTATGTTTGGCACCGAACGGGAGGGATGGCGGACACGCATGAGCTGATATCAGAGGGCTTTCACGTACTTTCTGACGCACTGTATCATGTGCTTTAATTAAAAAAAAACATACGCGTTAGTCCAGACAGCCTGTGTTTGTGAGGGCTCAAAAACGCACAGTACTTAAGGTATTTCTCATATTTAAAATGCCAATCGTTTGCTTAATTTTGCTTAATATCTCGAAAAGTAACTCAATGTCCCTTTAATTATTATTATGTTTCTATGTTGTTTTTATTTTCATGATTTTATCATACAAGTCAATGGCATTAAGTTGTAAAACAAACTGTTTTTAAAGAAGATTTTGCTCGAAAAAAAAGTCGGTGACACACATTTTTAATTCAGAAATGTAATGAGCACAAATGAATACACTATAATTATATCAAAAAAAATTGAACGGAATATTTTTTTTCTGTGCAAGCCACCATAAGCAATTACACATACTTGTGATTTGATTTTGTTTTACTCAAATTACATGTTATCATCACCATAAAGCGTTTGATTAATAAAACGATTTAAAAGAAATTGCTAAATTTATCGGCGCGATATGTCATTTCAATGTCCTAATTAGGATAATATTACAGGAATTATCAGTCATTCAGTCGGCAAAGAACATTCAAAAATTTAAATCTTACAGCAAATCTATCAAAACGTTGACACAACGACAGTAGAATTACCCAAATTATATTTATCATCACTAATAGAGCGTTTGATTAAGAACACGATTCCAAAGGGATTTATTATTTATGTCAGTAGATGATTGCATATTTGGATGAGTGTTAAATGCAGCGTCAAAATATGTCATATCAACATCTTAATTAAGATATGTTAGACTAACAGTTGGAGAAATTATCCGTCATGTAGTCAGCGAAGAGCTTCAAAGAATTTGAAAGATTTGCTGCAGTCTTGTGTCTTATTGAAACAATAATACAAGATTTACAGGTTGAATCCAAAAATATAATTGAAATTTTAATATATATGATTACAAAGAGATGATTAACGGTTAACCCTCGGAGCTCGTTGCAATTAGCGTCATTATTGTGGAACCACCACTATGGACATGATCATTTATTTCAAGTTTCAAGTTTTAAGTTTCATTTATTGTTCGAAAACCTTACAAAACAAGGCATATGAACAGAATAAAAACATGAATAATATGTGTACAGTAACAACAGTGTGATTATTAGTTTTACAAAATAACAACAAAAAATGTAAATTTTACATGGATACATATTAAATGATTTAAAATAAAGGAAGATGTTACATTTGAACATCAATTAAAAATTGTGCATAATATAAAAAATAAACTGACACAGTCTAACCAGGTTTTTTCCTCTTGAATTCATGAGCTGATTAAACTTAAACATAGATGGTGAATTATGATAATAATAAGAAATAAAGGTGTTTCTTTCTTTGTCGAAAAACTTGCATAATAAAACATAATGATATTCATCCCCTATGTCATTAAGATCGCATTTTACACAGATTCTATCGTGGTAGTTAATATTTGTATAAGTTCCAGCTTCAACAGGTAGCTTACTTACATTCCTACATCTGAGTAAATGCAATTCTTAGTTTTGGAGATAAAACATTGATATAAGTTTCATAACACAGCTCAGTTTTAAACGCTCTATAAATAATACATTTGCTTGAATCAAAGATATTTGATTGCCATTCTTGAATATAATTATCATTTTGTATTTGTGCAACCTTATTTTCAACCAACTCTTATTTACACCGTTACCTTGTGTAATCCAAACAAACCCAAGACCAAGATTATTTAAAATAGATTCAACATTCTAAATCCAGTTACAATTAACTTTTTGATGTTGATGTGATGTGAGCATAACACTATAAACAATTGATGATAGTTTTGGAACATTACTCGAGACCATTTTGAACCAAAATTGAATTATTCTTGAATTAATTTGATTTGATAAAGGCTTACGCCCAAGTTCACCATAAATCATATTTGATGGAGTGCATTTTTCAGGTTTCAGGTGTAATTTTTCAACTAAACTTATATTTGAAAACCCCCAAACTTCACAGCCATACAATAAAATTGGGACTACAACAGAATCGAATAATTTGAGCTGAATATCAATATCCAAATTCATTGATCTGCCTTTTTTAAGGATAACAAACATGGCTCTGCTCGCAATATCACGAAGGTGCTTAATCGCAACATTAAAAGTACCATTGTAATTAAATTTTATTCCCAGGTAAATATAATGATCCACTACTTCCAGGATTTTATCATTGAAGGTGATAACAGGTTTGTTTCTAATTTTACCTCTTCAGAAAACTAAGACTTTGGATTTGGAAGCATTAATTTGTAAACCCGAAACTTTGCAATACTCATTCATACCATTCATAGCCAGTTGAAGTTGCTTTTCATTTTCTGAAAGAATAATCGTGTCATCAGCGTATAATAAAACAAACCGGTTAAGAAATAATTCAGTGTCATCTTCTTTAAATAATGTACATGCACTGTCCTTGAATTTTGTTAAACCCTCATAATGAGTTGAAAGAAATGATTCCAAATCACTTAGATAAATGGAAAAGAGAAGCGGAGAAAGATTTTCGCCCTGTCTAACTCCAGACAAGCAGTTGAAATAAGATGATTTGGAACCATTTAACTAGATGCATGATTTAGCATGCTTATACAAATTATAAACAACATTAAAGAGTTTTTCCTTAGATCTTATACTTTACAAGTTTCTTCCATAATTTCAATCTATCAATATTGTCAAAAGCTTTTCTATAATCAATAAATGCACAGTACATTCTCTTTTTTTGATTTAAATAAAAATCCAGCAATAATTTAAAAGTAAAAATATGATCAATAGTAGAGAAACCTTCCCTAAATCCAGCTTGCTCAGGACCAATGATGTCATATTCCTCGGCAAATGTTGTTAGTCTTTGATTAATTATTGACGTAAACAGCTTACCAAAGCAACTTAAAATTGTAATACCTCTGTAATTATCAGCATCTTTTCTATCACCCTTGTTTTTATAAATAGGAATAATTAAACCATTGAGCCAACTTTGAGGTATTATCCCTTTGTCCAAAATTAAATTGAATAATTTTACATAAACAACAACTAAAACATGATTAGTTGATTTAATGAATTCATTCAAAATCTGATCATCGCCACATGCTTTGCTATTCTTAAGTTAACCAATGCATTCTAAAAGTTCTTCCTCTGTGAAAGGCCTATCCAACATATCATTAATGTTTGACTCATTCTTTAATTTAATTTCTTCATTTATGGAAATTTCGACACCACTGTTCAATAACTGAAAATGATTTTTAAAAGTTTCCAAATCAGGGTGATCTTTCCTAGAATCAATTTTGTTATCATTTAAATGTTTCCAGAAGTGTTTTGGGTCATGTTTTGACAGAGACTTGATTTCAGTATTCACCTTTCTCCAATGTTTCCTGTAACTTAAAAACTCAACTGCTTTTTATAAGATTTACTATTAGTTTTCATTTTTTGTAAAGCAGCATCTGTTTTTATAGTATTCTTGAAGTCGTTTTTTGCGGCAAAAAACTCCTTTCTTTTTGTTTCACATTCCTGAGTAAAACAGGGTTTTTTACCATTCTTTCTTTTGTAAACCTTTCTATTGGCATTAAACTTTTTTTTCATATCACATTTTTTGCACTGTTCTCAAATACATTACCAATCATGGCAATAATTTCATCAATATTTTCTTGAGAGACATTATTAACATCATTTTTTAACTGATCTAATTGACTATCAATTTTTTTAACAGAGTCAATACAAATGTTGCTGATAAAATCATTCTTATTCTCAGCAATCCAAACAGATTTCTCAGTAACAATATCATTTACAAATAAATCATTTTCAACAATATTTTAGTTAACAGGCTTGTTTGTCATATGGTTTTGGATTTTCAGGGATAAACAAACAGGATTATGCTTATCTGAAAGTAGCTGACAAAATGGCAGAATTTCAAAACTTACAACCTTGAAGATCAGGTGAACAGATTACATAATCAACAATACTTGCATCTGAACAAGTGGTTTTACCTTTCAGGGCATCCTTTCCACATCTACCATTTGCAATCAAAAGACCCATATTTTTACACATATCCACAAATCTGTGCCCATAGTTGTTACAGTTCCTATCCATGGATGTACGATTGAGAATATGACCAAGATCAATCAACGTTTGCTCATAACCAATTTGCTTTTCAATGAAATCATTTCTTAAATCAATAACATCTGGTTCAAAGGATAAAACATCATTTAGTTTGCCACATCTTGCATTCAAATCACCCAATATAATGCAAACACTGATATCTTCTTTAGTTGAAGAGATAATTTGACTTTCAATTTCATCAAACATATCGATTGAAGAATAACGTGATTTTTCAGGTGGGATATAAACTAAACCAACTAATGTATCGAGGCCAAACACATCTTTATCAACATGGAGCCAGAGTGACCAATCATTTTCAGTAGGGATACAAGAAAAGTGTTTTGAGATTGATTTTCTGAATAAAATAGCAACCCCACCAGATGCATGTTTTGCAAATTTCCTGTTTTTGCTCATGAAAACAAAATCATTAAAATACTCTGAAAGATTATCTAAATTGTCTAATTTAGTTTCGGTTAAGGCTACAATCTCATAATTTTCAATACAATTTTCAAAGTCATTAGAAAGCAACTTGGATTTTAATCAACAAATATTTAGTAATAGAACATTTAATTTAGTATAAAAACAGTAACAATGATCAAAGTTCTCAGTCCAGTTATCAGACCGTGTCTCATAGCATCTTCCTGCTTTATCCTATTTTTCATTGTTCTTTGTACCTAGTACGTAGTCAGACAGGCCAAGTTTCTTCAATGAATCACAGTCAATGTCAATACCCACTTCAAAGAAGTCATCCGGTGACTCTAAGTAGTGTGGTTTTCCTTCTTTGTACAACACAACCTTACCGTTGATGGTATGTGCTCCTTTATGGTGTTGTTTAGTCAATTTGAGCATCTTAAGCCTGAGTTGAGTCAGGTCTTCATTCACATAAATTTTATCACCTGTGTCAGTTGCTCTCTTACTTAGCTTTTTCTTGTTCCTCATGATTTCTTCTTTCTTGTCTCTTGACTTCAATCTACAAATCACTTGTCTTCTGCACTTACCGACTCGATGACAGGCTACAAAGTCATCTTTGTTAAGCTCAACACCAATGCTCTTTATCAAAACGCAGACTTTCTCTGTAAGCATTTCATTGTTATCGTTATCTGTAATGTCAAGTCCCGACACACGGAAGTTTTCTCTTCTTGTATATTGCTCAAATTTATCATTTTAGTAATGAGCCAGCAATTTGGAAGTTCAACCAGACCGCAAATGTTGGGCTAATTATCATAAATATGACGTCTCTACTTCCGCAGCGTGTTACGCATTACCAAATATGGCACTTTGAGGTCACGCTTTCCAAATTTATATCCATGACCTTCTGGACCTCGTGATGCAATTTCATTGTTTATTCAAGAGCTAAATCCTTTGGATAATTTTGTTTGTCAACAGACAGTCTAAACTAATTATTTGAAGCTAATTTGCTCGCTGCATGTCACTGACACTTATAAATATTTAATAAATATTGTAGGAAATCTATCATCAGTACTCCTTTTAATGCAGCGTTTGGTTTGGTAAAATTTGGTAACATTTGTGACATTTTTGTGTAACTTTTCGGTAACGTTTGTGACATTTTTGAATTAAAGTATGTGCTCATGTTCACAATTTTTGTTTGGGAAAATACGTCTTATGTACAAAGTAACAAATGTATGAATGAAAAACCTGCTTCTGTTATGTATTGAAACAAAAAAAAAATAACATTTTGGCAAAAATGTTTTCCGTGAAATGAGCCTAAATCTGTTTAAGGGATGTTTCACTTTGACAATTTCTTGATCAGTGTTAAAAACGTGTTTGTTGTTTGATCGATTTCAACAATTAACTGAGGTAATAAACTTGAACTCTGATATTCAGCCTAGTATGGAGCAATAACCATGATAACCTGGTGCAACATTATCTTGTCGCTTGTCGGATGATAAGTTCAAAAACATCGCATCACTATTAGACTACTATTGCACAGACTACTTTTGCTTACAAAATTGATAAATTATATTCTATAACATCGTGATATGGCATACTTGATGTCGATGAATACTGTTTACCGGCTGAAAACCCACTGTTTATCAAAAATCAGAGTTTTTCGCCAGAAAATATTATGCTTATCAATTTGAAATCTGTTTAAAAATGTGTTTATAAAGATGTAAAAACCAAATAAGGTTTGTCATTGTGTGGGAGCTTTTTCGTTTGCTGCTTTGTTTGTTTGTTTGATTTGTTTCTTTATTTTATAAACGTAACTGTTCTGATGCAGTATTCCTCAGCAGCGATATTTAGGGACACATATACCTCGAGCTTGTATTAAAATCAAATAAATCTCTTCATTTGCTTATCATAAGTACGATTCTGGTTGAAAACTCCACGTCTTTTATTTTCAAATTGTCAACAAGATTTAAAATACAGATAAACTTACATGACCCATTAATTTGCCTGCTTAAGGGGTAAGAGAGTCCATTGATGGTTGCCATGAGCTAAAAAACTTGTTTAACATATTTAACAAGTTTAACATTATAGTAATAAAATGAGATTCCAAAAAAAGTAAAAAGTAGACCAGAAATGTGTTTTTTAGCCCAATTTACGAAAACATTGTCAGCTGTGTCTACAGTTAGTTTACCGTTTCTTGGCAACAACAGCTAT
>JXSR01S049029.1:6855-17259 GCA_000969725.1 Ophiothrix spiculata
TTAACACATAATCTGGACTTTCATTAAATGTCTCACTTCTTTAATCCGGAGAGTACAATTGAAACACAAGTCTCAAGTTCGTCGGTGTTTTACAAAATGTCGCCAGCGGCCAGAAACAATCGACTTGCTTCTCCCTTCCTTCGATCTTTCTAGACAATGAAAAAGCGATAAAATTGGAGGCATAAGCATCCAATATTCTCATCTCTCGAGGTGAATGTCAGTATCAAGTTGCTTTATCAGGTTACCTGACATTTTATTTGTGGCTATGAGTAATGTAATAGGTAGTTGTATTGACTTGAAGGCAAAACTTCCTAACACATTTAGGAACAATATGATAGTTGGTCTCCACGGCACTGCAATATTACACGGGTTTTTTCAATGGGCGAAAGACCCGTCTCTTATACATAACCTTTAGTGGAGTTCCATTATTAAGAAATGGCCATTTGCACTGAGACTCTTTAACAATGACCAGGCTCACAATCTCTAAAAACTTTTTTATCATAATTTGAAAACCAGTAATGTTAACTATAAAAACATACATATTTTTGGAAAGTAACTTTCACGAGAAAATTATTCATTGCATCAGATTCTTGATTTCGGGGAATGCAATCACAATCATTCATCACGAATTAAGTGTCTACTTGATAGCTCTTCTTTTATTAGATTGTTTGGCTTCACTGTGGAAGCCTCAACAAATTGCTACGGTTTACGGTATTTCACGTCCTCCGAGCGGGGTATTGGGATAAGTTTTCAACTAGCAATAATCGCGCCTCGGATAAACCTCATTGGCTACGATATCGCCTCTGCGCAAAGATAAGGTGTTTATGTGAATAACTCAGTCAGTGCATTTATTTGTATAATAAATCTGTGGTGTTGAGATTTTTATTTCGCCATCGATTTGAGGCCACCAACGCTTTGGGCGGATATACTGTATAAGACCTCCGTCAGAAAAGGTGCGTTTACACTGTGACGTAGAGTAACGACGGAGGGGAACGAACTTGAAACTGAAAACGACTGATAATAACGATAGCGGATTTATGTAAGCGTTAACTTTAACTAACGATGACGGGCGGATAATTCAAAACTGCAATCCGCATACCACTACGTCGTCGAAGTGTAAAGGCATCTTTAAGCGTTCTTAAATTCCGCAACGGATGGCTCTGTAAAATGATAGAGATTGGTCTCAAGGCTTATGACCTTTGCAAAAAATAAGACTCAGACAGGTGATCGATAATTTTCCTCTGGATGATGCTAGCAGCGCGGTCCCAACTGATAAAGTGAGATTTCTAGAAACAGATTAACATGTTGACACACTGATGAAGTCAGCTTTGAACCAAAATGTATGATTTGACACAAAAAGGAAAAAACAAAACAAAACATTTTGTCTGGAAGAATGCATTTCTGAAAATTCTAATTTATGTCTTCATTTTTGACGTTTGTTGGCCCTTTTGGCAATATTTTAAAATTTCGGACACTAAAATGGAAAATTGTGCGTTCCTGTTCATGTCTAGATTCCTATAATCAAATGAAATGAAGAAATATACTGAAGAGGCAACATAAATGCCTCGTCTTATCCAATAATTTTAGCAACATAAATGTCTCGTCCTATCCAATACTTTTAGATACTTGCTTAAGTTCACTTCAGTTTCATTATACTTTCTCAGTAATTGCTTTAAAATCCATAACACCGTAATTTTTCCGGTTTCTGTCGAGAAAGAAGGGAGTAAAAACTGTTATGTCATGCATTAAACAAGTGTTATGCGTCAGATAGATATGTTACTTAAGAAATTAGGTATAGGATATTTTCATCCCAGAAAAAGAACGAGAAAAAGCAACACCAGCATCTCTGTGTAAAGTCACCGAAGTTGATGAGTTTCTCAATAATTGCTTATTAACTACTTGAAAATCTATAAAACAGCTCTAGTCTTATGACAGCGCAGGAAGGTGTGTCACGCCTTTCTCTCGGCTTCCTCTCAACATACGACAAGAGAGAAGAGAGAAACTCTTTCATTTGTTTTATTGATTTCATATGTAATATCAGAAGATTTTTTATATTTTAATATCTACAACGTTTTCAAGTTCTATTTTTATAATACCCATTGACTTCTTATGAAGCATACTTTATTAGATATATCAAATGATGATTTACAAATGACAAAACTGTTTTCCGTTTTGGTTTGGAAGATGTGTGGAGGCATTTTATTGAGTTCAATTAAATTATGTCATCTATAAATACACAAGCTACTCTATGGTTTGAGGTAGATAATAAGTAAAGTTAATGTTGTTAAAGTCTAAAGTTACTAATGCGAGTTAAGTCACTTTGGATAGACTTATTTTGTAATGTTACAAACGCATTACTTTTATGGTCAATCATGCTTCTGACGTTTTTGAATAACCTGAACATGAGTCAAACATCATCAAAAATAACATTCTAAATACTTGAACGTCTTCTTGTATATTTCATGAAAATGCAAAGCTACAGATAATTATTTGCGCTAGTTCATTTCAATATGTAAGATTTTCTAAATAGCATTCATATAAGGTATTTATTTATATTGTGACTGAGAAATTAAACTTTAGTGAAGTAACCGAAAAAAACAACAACACATTTAAAAAAAAAATGTATTGTGTTTCTTTCCTATCATCCTAGCTTCAAATTAAAAAAAAAAGCTTTAATATGCCAGCAAAACATGCACAGGGCCGTACGAAGCACATGCACAGGGCCGTACTCTATCACTCTGCAGGCGGCATTGTCAGTATATATGCGTGGATCAACATGTCAGCTTTATGTCAGCGATCTGTAACTGTATTCAAAGAGAGAGTTTTTCTAACAGGTTTTGAATATTCTCTAAAATTCGACCAATTTTATTAAAATAACCAAATTGAACACATTTTAGGAAATTTGTTTTTTGATCACTTCCTTGCTTAAAAATATAAAAATGTTGATCCGCCGGCATATCATTCTGCATGTAACCTAAATACCTAATTATGTGTTCTACATGTCGCTTTTATGTCAGCCCTGTAACTGTCTTCAAAGTTGAAAGTTCCTGTGCCTGTGTAGAACCATGTGATTCCAGTCATTGGAAGGTTCCTTTAATGATGAGTGACTTCCTGACAGGAAGATAAGGGGAAACAGCGACTCTATCACTCTGCAGGCGGCATTGTCAGTATATATGCGTGGTTCGATTTCTTGAAACTGAAATATATTTGAATAGCGATGAAAGAATGAAATGAATAAAGAATGAAATGCTGCAAATGTTTCCAAACAGATGTAGATTATATTTTAATTATTTCAACAACATTCAATTGATTTAATCGACAAGTTATCATCATCTAATTTTGTTTGTGAATGAAGTACAATTTTCCAAAGCCGCCGAGTATTTTCATGACATAATCTTGTACTATACCAATCGGATTGGAGAGATGGTAGTTATCATCGTGCAATTTGTTTTGGAGTATTACAACCTATGCAAAGGGAGCAACATCATGCACTTTTACATGCACCAGTTACACTTTATTTTATGAAAATAACTCCGTACATAACGAATTTGATTTGGGGTGATTCTTTTGAAGCAATTTCCAATCTCTAATGGGTAATAAAGATTTGTTTGCTTTTCACTCTTTGCATTTACAAATAAATTTCCATTCATTTTGCATTATTTTAAGTCTAATTGCAAGATACTTTTCATTTGATAAAATACAAAATAAGTATAACATTATGTAGGACTACTGTATATAAGAGATCTTATAGTATCCTTACAAAATAAGAGACGAACATTAATGTATAACTTTGCAATTCCTTACATTATAAATCTTACAAGAACAAGCAAAATTCTAATTGTTGAATCCAATGTAAACATGGTAAACTATCACCATACTTCCACTCACATGGTTGTACTCTTAATTACCAAACACTCGGGTTTCTGACCAAGCGTGGTTCCGAAAAACGTCCCCATTAACAGCAACACATTGCAAGAAAATTGGACGATTTGAGGTGATTTTGCCCAACGTTGATGAAGTATGCATCCCTAACAACGTTGGGCAAAACAGAAATATTCAACAGTGGCGGTTGAATCAAATACCATTTCAAGTTGGCCATCACAAACGCATATGATATTGACTAAACCTCTTAGGTCCTCGTTAGCCAAAGTAATGGTAATTTACGATTGGGTTTACTTACTTTTAAGGAGGCGTCCATCTTATGCATAAGGATCATTATGAGGACACGGTTTCAGACTTAAATTGGTGGATTAGAAACCAGACAACATGTTCTATTTGGTAATCAATCGCAATCGCCAAGTTTTGGTAACACAACGTACCGTTTAAAGGTGCGTTTACATCTGGGCGTATTGGGGGTAACGACAAGCAGCGTAGACCTGCGAATTGCAGTTTTGAATTATACGTCGGTCCTCGTTAGTTAAAGTCGGTTCACGTTAGCACACGCCTCTAACATACGCAGGTTGTCGTTACTATCGGTCGCTTTCAGTTACAAGTTTTAACATTTTGGGATGACATAGAATAAGATTTGATGTCGTTGAGATCTCGTTGGCCACCGCAACCCTCGGTTCTTTGACGTCTCCATGATCGTTTGTAGCAGTCTGTATACGTTTTGAGGTCGTCACAATATCGTTGGTACTCGTTGTCAACAACACTTGGCGCATTGTGACGACATATTGCAGTGGGTAACGAGTTATAACGACTTTGGGTAACGTAAGTAAACTGATGCTGGCGTATTGCAACGGTGGGTTACGATTTTTAAACGATTGTATTATTTTAAGTCAATTTTTATCAGTGTTTTGTAGTTTTGTACAGAGTTCTTTTTATTAGAGCTGTGAGTAGGAATAATTGTACCACCCGCATAGGGTTGGTGATTGTTTTGATTAAAAAAGATTGAAAAAAATCGGATTTTTAAAAATTAAATCACGTGTTTTTTTAAATCTAAATCGGATTTATTTGATTTTTTTAGAATTCAAAAAAACATGATCATACAAAACAGGTTTAAACTGTTTTTGAAGTGAATTTAGACCAAATACAGTTGACAAGTATTCTTTGAAATATGTATTTTAACATTTGACAAATAATCCACTAAATTAAATGAAACAAAAGTAACAAAAATAAAAAATCTTTACATTTAGTGATCAATTGGTGTCCACCAGGGACTGAAAAAGCTGTAAAACTAGTGGTCTTGTTCAAAGCTTTTAAAATGGAATAGATCCTAAATTTAAATTATGATGTTTACCTTGTTACAGGAAACAAAGGAGTGGACTTGATTGTCACCTAAAGTTAATGATTAGCTTCTACATGTACATATTATTGCCTATTAGTGCAATTGTTTATTCCGTTTTGAATGACAGCCTTGCCTCTTTTCTATCTAAATAATAAGAATAGTACAACATAAATGTATGCTGAAAATTTCACTTGATCTGACCATTCATTTTCAAGTTGCAAACTTTTACAGCATCTTGAAAATTCTCTATGGCTACCGTGTTGTAATTATTGCCAAGCCCCAAATGTAATCATAAAATGACACACTTTTGGATTTATCAACAAAATGCAGGCACTTTTGCATGAATGTTTTGGGGTTTGTAGCATATTCCAGTCAATTATCATTATTAGCTCAAAAACTCATAACTAAAAGATTGTTAACGTTTCATAAGATGGGTTTATTGCTAAAAATTGTGTTGTTTGGAAAATGTTTATAATTGTGTTCTTGCATCTAATGAAGATTAATTGAAAATTATTTCAAAACTGTTTCGAAAGTGCTTGTAGAGATTAAAATGATTCAATTGAAAACAAAACAGTCAGTGATATTTTTTATTTTAAATCCAAGTGATTTAAATCGCACCTATTTAAATCAACGTGATTTTAATCAAACAACCTTGTACTCGAAAAACTTCTAGTCACGTTATTGTTGCCGTAACCATTCGATAGCATTCGTTCCTTTACGTCAGCCAATGTCAGCATTTGCCGCCTCACTACGTTGCTTACAGTTGTTCTACGTTGAGAAGTCGTGACCCAAAGTCAAGCCAAACTCTTAATTTATCAGTAAGTGTGCGTTTCTTTCAGAAACCACTCGTCACTCGTTGCCGTCGTATCGCTGATACTCGTTACTATCGGTCAACAAACTTTGATTTTTCATATTTACTCGTTGATTGTCGCCCAGCGTATTGTGATTCTGGAATACGTTACCCTACGTCGAGGGCCAATACGTCCAGATGTAAACGCACCTTAACGACTCTAATATGAAAAGTCTGAAAAACCTGTGGATCACCTGTGGTAAATCTCTAGTGTAGCAAAAATTACCCGAATACCCTTCAACATGTTCAATATTGAGAAAAAGGATTAGCATATGTCGGTAGTAAAAGTCCATTTGCTCTTATTAATGCCTGTAAAATAGTTGTAAGATATTACCGCACGTTAGCGCATCGCGTCGCTCTAGCGCGACGCAGGGGTGTGTGTGTGGGGACGTGCCACCTCAAATGTAGGACATATTTTGAAAAAGATGATCTGTAACGGGTTTGGTCATGTCGGTCGCAAAAGAAAAACCAATAAAGCTTACTCTTACCTCAATTTCGATGTACTTGTACGAGCCTGACTTCCGATTAAGGTTCCCGCTGCCTAAGAGTCCAATAATTGTAACAAAAAAACAGAGCGAAATGTAGATCATATAGATCCTCTTTACCAGATGATTTTGTTTACAACAACACTAACTTTTTGACTTGAGAACAAAGATGAGTTCTAGCAGTAAAATGAAGCGATTTTTGTGGTTAATTGAACAAAATAATGAGATACCGTATTGGCCAACGATATTTATAACGTTTGAGCACTCGTCTTTTTCTTTTCTTAATTGGAAAATTCAATCACTCATTTTAAAATCCTAATTGGGAACGGTCTTTTAATATAATTATAATATTTTAACAGTAACACAGTTTCAAAATATCATTGGAATAAACTACAAACACTCAAAGACGATGTGATACTGATGTAAAGAGTCCGAGTGTCTCCCATAACCAAGAGTCCGGGTCTAATTGAACTACATGGAATAAGTCACAATCAATGATTTATTGATCGCACATGTACAAGTACGTTCTACACTATTGTACAGTAGCTAGGACACTCAGTTACACGGACGCTGCATTTCAATACACATGTCTTCTTATATTGAGTATACCACAGATAACACAAGCTGAACAGGGTTTTTCATGCTTTCCTGAGCTTTTTCTCCCAAGAAGTTTTTCTCAACATTGAATGGTATTCAAAAACTTTCGCTACCAGAGATTTACCACAGTTAATCCACAAGGTGATGTTTTGCAGACTTTTCATGATAGATGATCGTATAAGTTGCTTGTTACCCAAGCTTGGAGAGTACGATAGATTACCAAATATATAGATCATGTTGTCTGGTTTCTAATCCACCAATTTAAGTCTGAAACTGTGTCCCCATAATGATCCTTATGAATGAGATGGACGCCTCCTTAAAAGTAACTAAACCCAATCGTAAACGACCATTACTCTGGCTAACGAGGACCTAAGAGGTTCTGCCAATATCATATGCGTTTGTGATGGCCAACTCGACATGGTCCTCAACTCGCCCGCTCACTGTTGAATACTATATCTCACAAGCAACATGTATGCTGCCTTGTTTGTTCATGGTGCCGTTTTCCGGAACCACGCTTAGTCAGCAGAAATCCAAGTGTTTGCTGATTAGAAGTACAACCACGGGAGTGGTGGTGTGCTGGTTGTTTACATTAATTTTTATTAAACAATTAGAATGTTGTTTGTTTTTGTAAGATTTATAATGTTAGGAATTGCAAAGTGATATTTTATACATGGCCTTTCTTCTCTTATTTTGTAAGGTTAAGAATTATATGTGTCCTCTCCTTAAAAATATTATAGTCCTACAAATTATATGTTTTACTGATTTCGTATTGTATCAAATGAAATGTATCTTGTAATTAGACTTTCATTAATGCACAACAAAAGGGAATTTATTTTGCATAATGCAAAAGAGTGAAAAGAAAAAAAAAACTTTTTCCCAACTAGAGATTGGAAATCGCTTCAAAAGAATCAAATTCGTAATATACGAAATCATCTTCATAAAATAAAGTGAATGTAAAAGTGTAAAATATTGCTCTCTTTGCATTTTTTGTAATACTCCAAAACAAACTGTACGATGATAACTATCATCTCCCCAATCCGATTTTTAGATGTTCTAAATACATCTATTTAATCAATTTTTGTTTATGAAAATGGAAGCATTTACAGCATGTCATTTTTTCTTTGCTATTCCAGTTTCATTTTCAAGAAATCGATCCATCATTCTGACAAATTATGCCGCCTGCAGAGTGATAGAGTCGCTGTTTCCCCTTATCTTCCTGTCAGGAAGTCACTCATCATTAAAGGAACCTTACAATGACTGGAATCATATGGTTCTACACAGGCACAGGAACTTTCAACTTTGAAGACAGTTACAGGGCTGACATAAAAGCGACTGTTGAACACAATATAAGTTATTTAGGTTACATGCAGAATGATATGCCGGTGGATCAATATTGTTGTTTTTGGAAATTAAGCAAGGAGTGAAAACCAAAATGTGTTTATTTTGGTTATTTTACGAAAACTTATGTACGACTTGTATATCGCCACGCTAATAAAATAATTGCCTATGTTACATTTTGACGATATGGAGATTTTTGAATAGATCAGCTCTTTAGATTAAAGGACACCTGCTGTGAGTAAATAAAAAAATGTATATGACCTTTAACATGTTCTAAAAATCAAAATGAATATTCCCTAACTCAAGTCTGCGACTTATTGAAAATAGAATTGCGCATCTTTCTTTATATTCCTGCCAATCTCACGACATATTATATATAATTAATTGAATATCTCACAGTATGTGTCGGCTAAACTCACAAAACGTCAGGCAGAAATATCTCACTTTATATCTCTACCTATCTCACATAACAGTATGTTAAATGTAATTGTCTATCGCAATATATGAGCAAAGTATTCTTTATATGAGATTGGCTGAATGATATTTGGTGGTTACAAATACTACTACAGACACGTAACACGTAAACATAACCATTATTTTTGCTTATCATAAACTTATTATACAGGACATATTCAAAAAAGGCAACAAACTACAAATATATGACCGTTTTTCTTAATTTTCCCAATTTTGTCAAACTGTTAGATTGGCAATAATTTTATTAGAGTGACGAAATTCACATGAAAGTACCCTAGCTCAAATACATATAGTAATATCTGGAGCTTTATATTTTTCACTAACATACCTGCACGCATACATTCAAGTATTTATATAGAAAGTTATTTTTGATAACACCTCTTTACTGACCAATGCTGACTGGACAGTTCTTAGCAGCATGGTTGACCAATAAAACTAAGGATATAATTTTGATTAAAATATTTTTTTTTTGAAATATCACTCTTTGTTGTGAAGTTTGTTATTATCAATGTAGAATCCAGTATATGTCAGCCAAATTTTGAGTTCAAAAATATAGACAGAAATGCGTTATAACATTATAAAATAAGACTATCCAAAGTGACTTGGTGAGTTGGCTCGCATATAGTAACTTTACACTTTAACAGCATTAACTTTACTTATTAACTTGTACCTCAAATCATAACTTGTGTATAAATCTATAGATGACATGTATAATTGAACTCATCTAATAAAATGCCTCGACACATCTTCAAAAACCACAACGGAAAACATTTTTGTCATTGTAAATCATCATTTGATCTATCTAATAAAGTATGCTTCATAAAAAAGTCAATAGATATTATAAAAATAGAACTTGAAAACCCCTCAGTTATTAAAATATAAAAACCTCTCAGTTATTAAAATAAAAAAATCTTCTGAAATTGTATATGAAATCAATAAAACAAGTGAAAGATTTTCTCCGTTTTTGTGTGTTGAGAGGAAGTCGAGATAAATGCGTGACACACCTTCCTGCGCTGTCATAACAAGACTAGAGCTGTTTTATAGATTTTCAAGTTGTTAAAACGCAACTATCATGATGTGAACAGGTACAATATTTGAACCAAATTACAGGATTGCTATTTCTGAAATCGTTAAAACTAACGTGCATTAAAAAGTACAATGCATTAAAAGTGTAAGTTCAACTATATGATATCACGTAAATATCACTTAATATCGTGAAATGTAAATTACTTTCTGATAAAATCTTAAAAACTTTTATCTAGTAAAAATTCAAAATATCTATTCCGATGGACAGTTAGTGTCTACCTTTGTTCAGTATAAAAATGGTAAAACGTAGACAATTTTCTACCGTAATGAATCTGTGTTTCTTCATTATGTTTAGTTTTGAATTTTTGTAATATGTTACTTGTAGGTTTCACTTTATGCAGAATTAT
>JXSR01S049031.1:2305-12447 GCA_000969725.1 Ophiothrix spiculata
AAAAAAAATATATCCCTTTTCAATATTTTCAATTTTTGAAAAATTTTAAGTTCCATCTCACCAAGTCAAGTTCAAGTAATTCTTTGCGGGATATTTTATTTGATATGAGATCATATTCTTGAGGGAAAAATCTATTTGTCCCTATTGCAAAAATTTTGGAATTGCCAGGCAGCATAGTATTGCCAGTTTCAACAACCAGTGCACAGAAAGAGTGATCAGCGTTGAGCCTGCATGTAAAGTAAAGCTCAATTCATACTCGGCCTCCAAACAAAATTTTTCCTACCAAACATTTGGTTGTGACGTCACCAAATATTTGCCATCGAATTTAAACTATGAACGGATAGCAAACATTTGGTCCAATGTATATGGCAATTCAATAGCATGTGCATTCTAGCGCGAAATATTATTTGGTCTCAACTCGGTGTTCAAGTTGTTTTGTTTGGAGTCAATCGTCATTCTGACGTCACGACCAAATGTTTGGTAGGACAAATTTTGTTTGGATTTTTTGAGTATGAATTGAGCTTTAAAGTTGAAGGTTACTGTATGGATTGTCAAACATACAATTTATTTAATTTGGCTCTTTATTCTGTTTTTGATTTTTTAAAAGGCCAATATTATTACAATTACTATTATATCAAATGATTACATGAGGGGGTACATATTGAACTGAGGGTTTCTGTCACACACACAAAAATCTTTAAAATTTAAGGTGTCTGGTCCACGCGACCAGTACGCGCTAGTTTCCGAGTTGGTAAGGGCAGCAATACGCATGCGCGTATACTCTGAGTAGTGTTTTGAAGTTAAAAATTGCCATATTTTAATATTTTTCTGGAAAATTAGTTTGATGACCCCCAATTTTTATTGTTTTATTCGAAATTCGAATTTTCGGGCGAATTTTTTGAATCAACACTAAATAATGTCACTTTTGCCACATTCCCATAGAACCCTGTACTAATTTTTCCCAAAAAACCTCCAAAAATGCTGTTTTTAAACCGACTCTCATGCAAAAACAAGTCCGGTGACCCCCAATTTTTATTTTAAAAATAAGTTCTACATTGATAATATATCATTCATACCGATTTTTACTAGAAATTTTCGGGCAGATCTATCATGGACCAGACACCTTAATTATTCGTTACGCATTTCGCATTAGTTTTTCAAGAGTAGAAGAGCTTTGAGACAAATAATTAAATGTAAATGGCCTTACAGATTATCAATAAAGAATTTGATACTTTTTATTCCTAGAAAGATGCCTAATTTGCTTTCTTATTTTGAAAATCTTGAGTGAGAGAATTTACAGTTTGTCAATTTCAAGATGGATATATTATGAATACTTAATCTCTTCAAGTTGAAGCGACTTTCACACTTAAGATAAGAATTAGTGTGATAGTGTTCTTCCAAGAAAGATTGATTACGTGTGTTTTCTTATTTTTCACAGAGGGTGTAAGGGGCATGCTCACATATAATTTGCATTTATGGAGCATTTACTAGACCACAAAGTACATTTTTTAAAGGTTTAAAAAGTCATGTTACATGTTATGTTAGAGAAAATTAGCTGGAGGTGTTTTTTTTAAATCAATCCAATTGGATCTGCCAAGATAATTATGAGTGGAATCAGATAATAGATTATCACATCCATGTCATAGCAAATTGTGGTAAAACGCTTGGACAATTATCGTTAACTTAACACGTGTAATCTTAATTGTGAGAGATCTCTTTTCATAATACCTCCATGACCATGTGTTAGCATAAATTACCGTCTTTGTTCAGGATTTTAAAGAACTTATATGCCAAAAAGTGAAAGAAAGTATTTGATTGGCTAACTGACCCTATAAAAACGACTTTGACAACAGTTTCAATGGTGGTGGTGGTGGTGGGGGAGGGGTTGAGGAAATCCTTTAAAAATTTGGATCTAAAATTTATTTAGAAATTATCATTTGATGCTATACCAGAATGGAAATGCTAAAAATGAACCTCACTATCATGTGTTTTGCTTACATATTTGTAGTGGCATAGCTAGAATAGCCAGAAAGGCAACTGCCCCCCCCCCCCCATTGAGAAGTCTTGTCCCCTTCTTATCCTCAATGATAAAATCAAAGTACATGTTAAATGGCAATAACACTGAATTAGTGTAAAATCAGATTTTACACTCCTTTTCATTTGCATGCCCCAAATAATCCCCTTTTTACTGCAGTACACCCTTAATTACTATTTCTTTGTAATTTTAAGGTAAAATGCCTAAAATTGTTGTACGCTTCATGCACATTTCTAAAATCTGAAATAATTCTAGAGCTTTTTAAATAAATGACACATGTGCGCTATAAATTTAGGAAATTGACACTGAATTACTCCTATTAAAAAAAGCTATAGGAAAAAATTAGGGTGTGCCTTTTTGTGTCACTTCATTTGAAGAGCTACTTCTACGTTATGCCACACTTTTTGGCCATAAAATGCCTGCGTATATTGTTGTTAGCATTATGATTCAGATAATCTATATGACCTGTTACCATGACGAAATATTATCTTTCCAAGTAAACAAGATTTCATGGAATGATGAGTATTCCTGTATTATATAACATGTGCCAGCTGGTCATAAATTACAGTTTGTAATTTTGATATAGAAAAAATTATGCTTAAACCAATATCATTTCAGTCCTCAAGAAATAGATTTTGCAAAAATCAAAATGCTAAAATCATGTAAGTACATGTACTCAAGAAATACTTTGCTAAAATCTGGTGGAATATTTAAAGGGGCATTGTACAAGTTCAGCATCATCCCCAAACTTTTCCCCGATTATTTTGAGATTTTTGCAATATATGAAGTATTAGCGTTATTAATGACAGCATGCAAAGTTTCATTGTCAAAATCAAACCTTACATATCAAAATATTTAGATATTCTTTTATTTTTAATTATCGTTGTTTACAACAATACATACTTCCCTCTAAAGTTGAATTTTTTAAATTGGCCTTTCCAGGAGATCAAATGCAAATTCCAAATTTCTTTTGATTTAATTACAATTTATAATGTGAAAGGTTTGTTTTACAAACAAATCTGTAGCTCTTTCTTGATATACAGCATCAATAAATTATACGTTTAGAGAATAGCCGCATACACAAGATCAACAAACAAAATTAAATTCACATTTTTAACTTTTCTGAAGGTTTTAATCAAAATTTTCCTGATATCTGAAGTAAAAATCATCCACAAATAAAATTTCAAAATTTTGTCAAATGCCCCTTTAATGATAATTTAGTTCCCATAGTAAAGCTCATAGTTGTTGTATACAAACATAATTTGCTTCATCATCTAAAGACAGAATTTTTCCCAATCGTTGACAACATATAAATTAGCACCCAAAAATTGCTATCTTAAGTAGATAGCAAGCAAATATGTTTGTTGTTTTCTGTAGCGAAAATCCTCCCTACATTGCAACTGCCAAAATAAAGCTCAGATTTCACTGTTAGATATCTTGGGAATTTTTTCAGAGGAGGGTATTCCAGTTTGATGCCCAAACCCAAAAATATGAGGGTGTATCAAAAAGTTTTAAAGATCACCCAGAAGAAATAGAGCCAGGAACATAAACTCATCATGCAATCAGGGGTGTGAGAGTTCAGTTTTTTAAGCTGATTTCAGCTTTTTTAATGCCTTTGAAACTTTTTCCCTTCTGGATTATCTTTAAAACTTTTTGATACCCCCTCGCATGGATGCCATATGACACACTGCACACGAATTGAAAGGGTTGAAAGGCCCGACCCAAAATCCAATATTCTCCTCAACCAACTGTTGTGCTACTTAAAGTCTCAAACTAAGCATCTAAACCATACTGTTTCTCCTCATCAAATTCAGCTAGTGATTTTCTAAATATACATCACTGTTACCATGAGTGATTTCATAACAGCGTGCCAAAATCAAAGATGGTTACAACGCTTTGATGGAGTTTCCATCATGTTTGCCAAAATTGCTTAAACGTTTTAGTTTTCTTTGTATATTTTGTTTAATTGTTTGTTAAGGCTTTTCTCTATAATTTTATCTTTTCTGTTGAAATAAATTCATAAGTAGGTCAAAGATCCCATTTTTGAAAATTTTTGATAATGTTAAAATATATTTAAATGAGCAAGCTGGGATAACATAAATAAGTCTCTAAATAAACAACTTAAGAATATTATTTTAAATGTTTTCCATTAAATACGTATTAGCTCAAAGTACAAACTGACTCTTACGTCATAAGGAAGAAACCTATAACTGCTTTAACCTGAAAATATTTATATTCAAATTGATAAATCGTTAATTTAGTAGCTTTCATAATAAGGAGTTGATATGTTTATTCAAGATTGATTTATATTTCACATGATATACACCCAATGTGGTTAGATACTAATGGAAGAAGATTCTGAGAAAGATGCATGTCTTTTAGACAAGAATGCCATTAGGATGAAATAGCTGACATGACTCAGATATACACATGCAAACAGAGGACGGTGGACATGCCTCTCTACAACCAGATATCCTGCTGCAGTATCGGCCATTTAATTTCAATACGTAGAAAAGTAATAAACTTGTATTACTTTGCTACGAATGGGGTTCATGCGTGAACCCCAGCAGATTTAAGATAAAGTGTATCGGTATACGAGCACTTTTAGTTATTATTTGAATAAAGGTTAAAATATGATTTTTGTAACATTTTCAATTTCAATGCGCCAATAGAAAGACACGTAAAATGTACCCTAAATTAGAGTTTTAGAAAAATTTCCCGAAATTTAGTAGTTCCTAGTAAATCGTGGCCGCCACCACATGCATGCAAAAGGTGATTCAGATAGGGGGAGAGATAAAGAGTTCCAGAAAATAAAAAGATGATTTCTTTGAAATTTTGAATAAAGTCTATGAATTCTATGTACTAAATTGAAATTAAAAGAACACCATGATGTTGATATTATTTTTGATATTCATTTATTAGGCCAACATAAATAAATTGTTTTATTCAAAGCTGTCGTGTGCATTTATAAAAACCGTGCGCAATTACAATTTTTTCCTTCTGTATTTTTCTATTCCATTCTTTTCGAAACAATTGCTTCAAAATCTTGACACTTTAATAAAAACAAGTTTAAATACAAGTTCAAATATCTTTCGTAGCTTGTATTTATTTTTTTTGTCTACAATATTTCATTCACCGCTATGGTTTAACTGTGGTTTTACAGTCAAAAATCCCAGAGGAATAAATAAATGGAAGTACAAAAAAAACCAAAAAAACCCGCATTCCGCGGGCCGCATTTAGTTTTTCACCTAGTGGTGAGCTTTGAGACAAACAATTTAATTATGTATAAATACGAGGAATGCTCAATAAAAGCTTCCATATCATTTCTCCTCATGTGCTGTGTTTGAAATTGGCAGCCCAATTCGTTTGTTACTATATGAAAGAGTGACCTTTTTGTTGTTATTGACACCAGAAAGCTGAAAGCGAAGTTGTTGGCGTATTGTTTCCTCATATCCTGTCACTTCGCCTTTCAAACTACCCGACAAATACAAAAAATACTTTTAAAAAATCAATGTAGCCTAAAAATATCCACATTTTGCCTAAAAATAAGAAAAATACAAATTAATAATTACAAGGTTATTTCACTAAACTGTTACTTTCAAGTTTAGTTAGTATTTGATATTTGTTCAATAATTGTATGTATGGTCAGGTTGGAGGTGGTCAAAAATTTTGTATGCGAATGTACCTGCAGGACTTGGCAAATATGATCTATTTTTATTTCCAAAACTCCCGGGGGGTGCACCCAACTTTGATTTTGGTAGGGGTGTGCGGCCCCGATATCTGAAACCCTAGTCTAGGGAACGGAAGATTGACTCTGAAAAGGGGGTCTAGAGAACTGAAGGGACCAAAAAATGACCCTTCAGAACTAGTTTTGTTGGGGCTCTTGAAGCAAAAATATTCCGAAATTTTGCTTAAAATGGGGGTCTTGGGAAATTTCAAAAAATGAGGCTAGGAAACTGAAAATTTAGGCTTGCGAACTAAAGGTTGTGCTTGAAATGGGGGACTAGCAAGCGGCAGACAAGGCGTGAAAAGTGGGTCTTGATTGCCGCACATACCCGTATCACCTTTCTAGGTCAGTGCCAAAATTCACCCATCAGTATACCTATTTTGACAGAAAAGCATGCACCAATACTCAAATTGGATGCTTTATGATCAAACTATACTAAATAACCCAAATTTCACAAATTTGGCACATTCATTGGCAACAAACATCACCCATTGCTATACCAGAATCTTTGAAAACCCACCCTAAGAAGCACATACAGATATCTTGTCAATGTGAGTAACCCGTCCTCTCCCCCAACACCCCCCTCCCCGGGTCTGGCAAATACAGAAACTCTGGGGAAAACCACTTTGTATATGATTGACAGGCTTGTTGATTTTGTCTTGGTTTGTTACATTCATTTTGACATCAGCGACAAATATGACAGAAATTTTGTAAATAAGTTTTTTACGAGAGAACTTAGGGAAATTCCCCGCAAGCTATAATGACGTCATTCACTGTCATCAATCAATCTTATTCCAAGTACTTTCAAGAAGTAAAAAGTTTGCACTTTTATTGTTTCGGACACTAAGGTCAGTATGCACAAAACAAGACTACATACGGAGTTATTCCAAAATTACTAGTGAAATTAATTCCTTGAAAAGTAGCACAATTTTTTGGAATCTGTGATAACTTGCTTACAGATCTATGCTGAATTTTCTATGATGATCATTTTGTCTGTTTTGGAACATTTGCATTTTTTTCAAAAGGCACAAAATTGGTTTAGTCCAGACTCAACCATTTTTTGGTTTAAAAAATAATTATAATGTTCTAAAACAGACAAATGAATCAAATAATGAAAGTTTCGGTTTAAATCTTTAAACAATTACATAAATAATCACTAGATTTCTCTCAAAATGTGTTATTTATCAAGATTAATTTGAAAAAAAAAAACATGTTCATAAATGCACTCTGGTGAGCTGATGCATCATTCACAATATCCACCCAACATTCCTAGTTGTGAAATTTGTGATTCCAAAAATGGCTGCTTTCTTTCGATGTTTACCTTTGTTACACTGGTGATATTATGTGAGCAATTGTGAAATAATGCAGGGAAATTTGTTGTTAAATATAAGCAATCTTATTTTTAATGCAATATCTTATTGATTTATGTTTTTCTAATGTTTAGGTTTTTAAGGGAGGTCGGAGCCTCACAATCCCTAAACAATTTTTTTATCATAACTTGAAAACTAAAAAGTAAACTACATAAATGTATACATTTTTAGAAAGGAAATTTTACAAGGAATCCATTTATAGCATCAAATTCACATTTTAAGAACTCTCTTTTTAGAAACTCACCAAAAACAAGTTATTTTGCCCAAATTTTTTGAACAAGCCTAGAAAAATATTATTTGGCAATAATCTTGCTTAACTTCTTAGTTTTCACAAAATTGGCCAAAAAATGCCCAAAATCATGATTTTTTTTTGAAAAAAATGAAGTTATGACCTATTCGAACCAAAATTTTCAAAACTAGGGCATTAAACAAAAAATTGAGAAAACAATCTCTAGAACCATCGATATAAATGACTTATACTAATTTGTGAACATTTTGGCCGAATTATATTTTTCCTTGGCTTGTTCAAAAAAATTTGGCAAAATAACTTGTTTTAAGTGAGTTACTAAAAAGCGAGTTCTTAAATCAAGATTCTGATGCTATAAATAGATTCCCTGTGAAATTCCCTTTCTATAATATGCTTTTATATACTTTACTTCATTAGTTTTCAAGTTATGATCAAAATAAATTTTCAGAAATCGTGAGGCTCCGACCTAAGTAAGCATACAGAAGATTCATGCTGTAAGCCCAATGATGCAGTGGCAGTGTGTTGGTACTTCGATTTTTGTTGACATTTGTTTAACTCAAAAGCACCTGGTTGGCCCTGAGGATTTCGTGTTAATGATTTTCCTATGTATTATCCATTTTGATTTGAATATAAACAATTGATGTTAAAGGGGCATTGGACAAAATTTTGAAATTTTATTTGTTCAAAAATTTGAATTTTATTTTGTTTGTTGATCTTAGGTATAAGGCTATACTTTAAATGTATTTATTGATGCCTTAAAACAAGAAAGATCCAAAGATTTGTTTGTAAAACATTCCTTTCACATCATAGATTGCAGATAAATCAAAAGAAATTTGGAGTTTGCATTAGATCTCCTAAAAAGACCAATTTAAAAAATTCGACTATAGAGGGCAGTTTTTATCGTTGTCGACAACGATAATTAAAAAAATTAAAGAATATCTAATATTTTGGTATGTAGGGTTTGAATTTGACAATGAAACTTTGCATGCTGTCATTATAACTGCCAATGCTTCAAATGATGCAAAAATCTCAAAATGCTTTGGGAAAAGTTTGGGAATGATGCTGAACTTGTCCAATGCCCCTTTAAATTCAAAGCAATTGGAATAAATTCATCAGGATTGTTCATGAATTTAAATATTTGATAAAAATTATACATTCAGTACTTTTATCAAATATTTAAATTCAAAGCAGTTGAAATTTGTGTAAAGCTGAGGATAGATTTCAATTCTCAGAATCTGCCTCAAAATCATGGAAACATTATACTAGATCCTTGGGCATGGTAGCAAATGTATACAGATTTTTTTTCAAATTGAAGGCAAATTAACTATTCAGTGTGGATTATTTATTTTTCCTTTTACCTAGGGAGCAAAACCCCATTTTAGGGGTAAAACTGCAATGAGAAATTATTTTAATGTGTCCTATCTATTTGGGTTCTATGGACCATAGGTAACATCGCTAGGGTGGACACAAAATCATTCTGTTACACGGAACCATGCAGGAGGGGGGTAAAAGTCATTGCAGGGAGCATTCTTCAGAATTGGTCAAATTATGTTTTAAACCAATCTAACATGTTCCTCTCATCATAAGGTAGCAGCAAAAGTATACTTTGACCCATATCTGATGAAGGGTTTTTGAGATACAACCAAAAACATGAAAGGGGATTACCGTAGGTCACATGTTGGGCGGCCTATAGGACACTTATGTTAGAATTATAATCTATATTAACACCCTCTGTGGATAATTGCTGTCCAGTTTGACCTGTGTATTCGTGTGTTAACTGAATTAGTTACTGGTCAATTGCTTGTTGCCAAGGGCAACCCCGTTACTGTGTGCGGATCTGAACCACACACACACACACACAGATTCTCTCTGTTCATTAAATTCATTTAACGTATTTTAGCACAGATTTTTAAAGACGGGGATGGTGATCGGCTGCATTTGTTTGAAGCAATGTTTGTGTTGGTGCCGAGACAATCCAACAGGCAACTACGTGTAGTCTTCTCCCGGAGTCTTCTGTTATACTCCACATCTATTCAGTAGGCTTTCAAAAAAGTTCATTGACCAACCGCGTCACTAGAGTGTACACTTTCAAGCCACCTGTGCGTAGCCTCTTGACTCATCGGTATTGCAAAAATACGTTTAATTTAACCAATAATTTTCGCAAAGAATTACCACGTTTAAAGCTCCTCGTTTTATTTATCATAAGGCGTAAAAAAATGTTATGTTGCCCTCACCCGCCCGGTCGTAAATTTCTAAATTCTACGACCGGCATTTTTATTTTTATGTTTTATTTTTGTACACGCTTGTTGTAATTTTTTTGATATTTACACGTTTTTCGCCTTGGAAATGCAGTAAATACTTCGGCGACTCGACGGACATGTTTTTGTTTCGGAAGACTTCTCTGCACTGCGAATATTCGCAGTATCGGACTGTGAAACTTGAAATCCTCAATCGCGAAACTACTAGGATGCATAAAAGTCTAGCACTCTGTCACCAACCAAAAGTCATCACATTCTTTTTGTATGTATATTCAAAAAAAAAATCAAAATTCTTCAATTGGAATGAAATAAATAGAACCGGAAGTTGTATTTAATACCTTTTTAGTTACGAGTTTTAATAAATATTAGCAAACAACAATTTTATTTTATTTTTAGAATCATTTATTTGTCAATTTTTCATGAATATATCCGCAAAAAAACACTTCTCGCCACTATGCTAGCCTTTAAGTCGTGTGCGCCAGCAAAGTCATCACATTCTTTTTTT
>JXSR01S049034.1:3421-18152 GCA_000969725.1 Ophiothrix spiculata
TTCGGAATAATAACCCTTCGGAATAATGACCCTTGTGCTATTTTCGGAATAATGACCCTTCGGAGTAATGACCCTTCGGAGTAATGATGCGGCACCGTTAATTCATGCTAATACTCTGCTGTGATGAGAATTGAAAATGAATATGATTTACATGAATATGGACTGACTGGTCTCCATTGACTCAGTGGTTAATTTAACCAATGTTTTGAAGTCTCATTTTGATCAACTAGCATCATGAAAACATGTTGGAAATGTGCTCTTGCACACCTTAGTTAATTTCCGAAGCCCTAGGCGGGCCCTTTTAGAGGGCCCTTATGAAAAGCAGTGCTGGTCCACTGATTGAGGCTACCCTCTTTAAATATGTCTCAAATAAATAAATAAATAAATAAATAGGCCATGGCAGTCAAGGAGTATATCAAACATGAACTTTTTTTTACAAATATGCATGATCATGATCAAAGAACACATTTTGATTTGTTTTTCAATCAAGAAACACTTCAGTGGATTCACATTAATATTGTTTATAATAATACATGAGTAACCTAACAGAAAGGGGTGACAAATAGGTGAGGTTGCATGCGTTGTATTGGAAACACTGTCAAACCGTAATGGCTGCCGTTTTGGTCTACCTCCGCCCCACGATCAGTGTAATGTTGGTTGGCCAAGAATCATACTGATAAATCTTGGGTTTTTAGTATACTTGCCTTTGGCAAATCTTTCGGGGGACGCACCCCAAGACCTCCAACAGGTACAACGCTTGGTAATCCTGGAGCTGGAAAATCGAGTACAGGGCTCGTCTGTGTTAGCCAGATTTCTGCTTTGTTTGACATCTGCCAAATATCCATATTGGGGGCTATCTTGAATTCTTCTTTTAACTTGATAAACTCAGTCAATATATACGGTTTAAAATAATGATCAGCAATAAAGGCTAACATAACGTTACCCAATCTTTGAAGAAAGGACATTTTATCAGTGAACATGTACGCCCCCAAAATAGGCACATAAGAATGCTCTGCAGGAACACGATAGACTTGTCTATTAATGCAGATATATTCACGATTTGACGTAACTGGAATCCATGGTATCCCTAGAATATTTGCCAGAAATATTTCACATGGTGTAATAACATCACCAATTAAAATATCAAAATGTTCAGATTTGAGTCTTTCCAATACGGTGTGATTACTAATAATCGCGACACAATCGTCTTTGGCGTTATTAGACGATTCCCAGAGTAAACGCAATTGTTGACGCATAGGATAATCCTGGAATTGGAAAAGTGTCTCAAAAGTGGTTGAATTCAGGACAGCATCTGGGGACTGGTAACGAATAATTTGACTGGCATTTGAAGCAGCAAACTTGTCGTTGCATTTTTTGGATCCACTGAGTACTGTCACGTTATGTCCAGATTGCACCAGCCGGGCACTCAATGTTGATAAGACCTGTGTATGACCCATCCCTTTAACAACAGGTCCAGGTATCAATATTTTTGCTCCTTCTGAAAGACAACAATCGTGAAGATATGGTATCATCAAAATAGATAACAATTCAACAACAGTCCATCCATACACTGAATGCATCATGCAATTATTGCTGTAGTAATATCACAGAGTAACGGTAATATTCTAACTACATTGGGTATTAATAGTTTGTGACGAATTTTACTCGGTGTCAAAGTGAATACATTATATTACATTACTTGCATGTGTGAAGTTCAAGGTCCCAGTTCTTTTTCGCGATATATAGAGCGGAACTCATGTTCACTGCATGTTTTTGCCGGGGTTGTTGCCTACACACACAAATGTCATGTCAGAATATCGCGATTTTATGCCAACATATTGTGTAGAGTCTCTAGTTTATACATGAACCTTTATTAATGATTTCATGTCCATGATCAGGGTGTCATATGAGAGAGGAATAACTAGATGCAAGATGTGTCACAGTATAGGGACACGTACCCTGCCGCTGTTTTTTTTTTGTTTTTGTTTTTGTTGGTAAAAATCAATATTTGACCCGTGTGACCCCGCGTGACACTGGGTCAATTCTTTGTGCACTACTATTATTGAGACTTAGGAGCTACTTAATAAATGCGTAAGTTATACGATCATACAAAGTAATCCTGACGAGTTGCAAACTTTTTTTGTAAAAATCACGTTTTTGACCCTGTGTGACCTCATGTGACCTTGTGACCCCTATGGGTCACACGACATGTTGGGGTAGGATCAAAGATTGCTTTGACCAAATTTGGTCAAGATCCAGCATTGTCTGTAGGACTTACGGTGATTTTGGTAAAAATCAATATTTAACACGTGTGACCCCATTTGACCCTGGGTCACCCCCATGAGCTCAATTTTTATTCAAACTTAAGAGTTACTTAATAGGTATGAGTTATACAATCATACAACGTAACCCTAACGAGTTGAAAACTTTTTTGTGTGTCAAAATCACGTTTTTTACCCCATGTGACCTTGTGGCCCCTATGGGTCACATGACATATTAGGGTAGGGTCAAAGATTATTTTGACCAAATTTGGTCAAGATCCACCATTTTCTTAAGGACTTATGGTGATTTTGTTAAAAATCAATAGTTCCCCCATGTGACCCTTGGTCCTCCCATAAGCACAACTGTTATAAAGACTTACGAGCTACTTAACACTAAGGGAATTTTGCGCTGAAAATAAACGCTGAAATTTTTTTGGCACTCTGAAACCTTTTCTGTGTGATTTTCAGAGATTCTCTTTTACGTTATAATGAACATCGGTTATGGTTAAGTCCATTCCACATTTCTACAATTTCCACAACCGTGAATCTCCAAAAATCACGCAGAAAAATAACTGAAACATTTTCAGAGTGCCATTTTTCCTTTGTATTTCAAATTTAAGAGAGGTTTCAGAGTGCCAAAAAAATTTCAGCGTATATTTTCAGCGCAAAATTCCCGTAGTGTAATATGCATGAGTTATGCGATCATACAACTTAATCCTGACGAGTTGAAAACTTTTTTGTAAAAATCATGTTTTTGACCCTGTGTGACCCCATATGACCTTGTGACCCCTCTGGTTCACATGACATGTTGGGGTAGGATCGAAAATTATTTTGACCAAATTTGATCAAGATCCAGTATTGTCTGTAGGATTTATGGTGATTTTGGTAAAAATCAATATTTGACCCATGTGACCCCCATATGACCCCGGGTTACACCCATGAGAACATCTTTTGTTAAGACTTATGAGCTACTTACTATGCACGAGTTATACGATCATGTAATGTAACCCTAACGAGTTGAAACATTTACATGTATCAGTAAAATCACGTTTTTGACGCCATGTGACCTTGTGACCCCTATGGGTCACATGACATGTTGGGTTGGGGTCAAGGATAATTTAATAATTTAATAATAAAATTAAAAGAACATTTTCTCTCTAAATACTAGTTTGCACACTTTGGACAAAAACCATGTAATGAAACTGTTGTCATGGAAATCGTTATTTGATTTTATTTTTTCTAGGGCATAATTGTCTTCAGGCCTTACTGGCCTTTTGATTATGTCCGCAATATCATTTTTGTGTTTTTTACCTTTATATGTTGTTATGTATATATGATATTGAAATAAAACAGAATCAGAATCAGACCAAATTTGGTCAAAATTCACCATCGTGTGAAGGAGTTACGGTGATTTTGGTAAAAATCAATATTTGACCCATATGACCCCATGTGACCCCGGGTCACAACCATGAGCACATCTTTTGTTAAGACTTATGAGCTACTTACTATGCATGAGTTATACGATCATGTAATGTAACTGTATAAGTGCTATTTTTCGCGCTATATTTATTTTCGCGCTTTTCGCGCAAAATGAGATTAGCGCGAAAATAAATGTACCGCGAAAATTAATGTGGAGTTATTGCAAATGGAATTCTATACTCAGACAATGTTTAGTGCGCGAAAATAAAAACGCGCGAAATGGCCCAAAATTGGCTGAGCGCGAAAATTACTGAGCACGGAAATATTGGCATTTACAGTAACCCTGACGAGATGAAACATCACGTTTTTGACCCCATGTGACCCCATGTGACCTTGTGACCCTATGGGTCACATGACATGACAGGTCAAGGATAATTTTAACCAAGTTTAGTCAAAATCCGCCATTAAGTAAAGGAGTTACGGTGATTTTGGGAAAAATCAACATTTGACCCGTGTGACCCCATGTGACCCCGGGTCAAACCCAAAAGCACTATTTTTATTAGGGGTCTTAAGGTGCTTCATATGCATAAATCACAAGATCGTACAATATAACCCTGATGAGTTGAAAACGTTTTGTGAAATCACATTTTTGACCCCTGTGACCCCTATGTGACCTCTGTGGAGTCAAAGGTCACATGACATGTAGCAGTCGGTGTAAGTGTTGTTAAGACCAAGTTTGGTCAAAATCCGTCAATATTTGTTGAAAGTTATAAGCGTTACAAAATGACAGAAGAAAGAAGAACTAGAGCTATTGTGCTCACAAAGCACGACCATTTGTTATGCATTATCTGCATAAATTTGACCTTTGATCTATGACCTCTGGGGTCATAGGTCATTTTGTGTTTAAGCAGAATAACTACACCACTTTGCACTTGGCAGATATTGATTTTTGAGGATTTTTTAAAATTTGACCTTTCTGGTGACCTTTGACCCTAAAGGAAGGGTTGGACGTCCAGGTCACAATGACAACTTTTGATCGCAACATCACGACGAACAATTTGACACCCTAATTTTTGACCCCATGCGGGTCACGTGATATAAGAAGAAGAAGAAGAAGAAGAATGAAAGAAACGGCGCAAAACAAGCCATGGAAAGAAAGAAGAAACACGAAGAAGACAAGACCCTGCGCTTGTGGCGGCAGGGTAAATATATTTTAATAAAATGAAAACTGTATGTGTTTAGCTAATTTGGTTTTTAATCGGGATTAATTAATGTGTTAATTATTTAAAGCGGTGCAGGATGCGGAGCCACAGGATGCGGAGCCGCAGGATGCGAAGCCGGTGATTCACATAATTATTATTATTATTATTATTATTATTAAATTGCACTTATCTAGCGCCTTTACAATGTGTTCAAAGCGCTTTACAATACAAATCAACATGGTTAAAATAGAATAATACAATATACACAATATATATATATACAACAAGCATGATAAAAGTTAAAAAACGCAAGCTAAAAATACCCGGCATAAAACACATGATAAAATTCACAAGGCAAGAATGACGAGGTGAGGCGGTGGATGGAAGCTACTACACTGTGGGAAATAAACGAGTTTTCAAACGTTTTCTGAAAATGCTTACGGAGCTGGAGCTGCGAATTGAAAATGGAAGAGCATTCCAGAGCTGCTACACAAAATGAGTTGTCACCATACTTTCTAATTGTTCTTTGAATACGAAGAAGCAATTTGTCATCACCGGAACATAAATTACGTCTCCCGGGGACATACGTGACCATAAAGTTCGAGAGATATGGTGGTGCCAAATCGTTAATGCACTTAAACACAATGAGAAGAGTCTTAAACTGAATTCTCTGTTCTATCGGTAACCAGTGCAATGATTTCAGTAACGGTGCCGATGGATGAAGCCTTTCTGCTCTAAATACAATTCTTGCAGCCCTGTTCTGAAGTTTGTGTAATTGTTTGCGATCTCTGGCAGATATTCCAAGCATAAGCGAATTGGCATAGTCAAGTCTAGACAAGATTAGGGCACGAGCAAGATGGGAGCAACTTTCTTGAGTTAAATACCGACGGATTCTGTAGATGCATCTCAGAAAGAAATTTGCAGTCTTGATTATGGTTTTAACATGATCAGTCATAGAAAGTGTTTGATCAAAGATGACTCCAAGGTTGCGAATTTTTGGTGATTGCTGAATAATTTCATTTCCAATTGTTATGCAAATGTCTTTGATCTTTGGAACATTATATGCAGAGGCGGCGACGAAAAATTCAGACTTATCATTGTTCAGCTTGAGTTTATTTGCAGTCATCCATATGTTAATTTCTTCGATGCACGATGCAAGCCGAGAAACAGCGGAAGATCTTTCGATGTCAACTTTAGGGTCAAACTCAAGGTAAAGTTGGACATCATCAGCGTACATATGGTAGCAGATGTTGTGCTTACGAATAATAGTACCAATGTGAAATGTGTATAAAGAAAAGAACAATGGTCCAACAACTGAGCCTTGCGGGATTCCAAACTGCAGAGACTGCTTAGTAGAGAGGGTGTTACCAATACTGACACTGAAACTGCGGTTACTGAGGTAAGATTTAATCCAGTCCAATGCTGTTCCAGATATCCCAAAGGTTGAAGACAGCCGCCTTGACAATATTTCATGGTCCACCGTGTCGAAGGCGGCAGAGAGATCTAGTAAAACAAGAGCAACGGCTTTGTTGTTGTCTAAAGCTTTTGTGATATATCAGTTTTAACTCGCAGTAAAGCAGTCTCTGTACTGTGACATTTTCTATACGCTGACTGGAAGTTTTCAAGCAACCCTTGAGTACTCAAGTGATCATTTATTTGAGTACAAGCAATTTTCTCCATGACTTTCGACAGGTAGCTGATATTTGACACTGGCCTGTAATTCTTGAGAACATTTTTATCCATGGTAGCTTTCTTGAGGATGGGGGAAACCACCGCCTCACGAAGACCAGAAGGAAATGCACCTGTTCTGAAAGAATGATTAACAATAATGGTTATTGGTTCAATTAAACAGTCAATGTTGTCCTAAAGCAACCACAAAGGAATAGGATCTAAAATACATGACTTATTCTGCATTGAGAGAATAAGTTTCCTTACATCATCAGAAGACACACTTTTAAACTCATCCAATACACCATTGTTAATATTAGTGTGAAAATCCTTAGCATAAGATGAGTCACTAGGCATTTCATCAAGTTCATTTCTAATCTTAGTAACCTTATGATTAAAACAATCAGCAAAAGACTCACTTAGCTCAGCAGTAGAGTCATCATCAGGTAATTGTTTAGTGTTCTTATTCAACAGAGATTTTAAAGTTGAATACATTTCTTTACTACTATCACATGTCTCAAGAATGTCTTTGTAATATGGCTCATTTGAGCATTGAATTAACTTATTAACAGTATTGCAATGTTGAACATAATCCTCATAATTGGGCGCAATTCCCACATACTTGCATAGATTTTCACAAGATTTGGACACAAGAATACCAAGGTAAAGTTACACGTGACATAAAATTATATGGAATTGAAGGTGATCTGGGGTCAATTTGGGTCAAAAAAACCCTCTATGATCAAGATTGGTACAAGTGTTTGCAAAATCTGTCACTATTCCCACATATTTTCATGAATTTTCATACGACTTGAGCATTAGGATACTCCTTTAGGCGGTTGACAATGATCACCCTGAAAAAGCGATCGGATGAATAATAAAAGGTCATGCCAAGTCAAGGTCAAATTTGGTTACTTTTTGGTAACACACAGAAAATGGGCAAAACCACGAGTTTTCATTTTAAACTTACAACTATTCACATTGAGATATTCTTAAAGGGTAAAAACGATGGAATCATCCTATTATAATTTCAAGGTCATTATACAGGGTGTGCAGAAAATATACAGGGTGTAACATAAGAAATATTTCAAATATATATATTTTTCAGCTGCCATTTTTGTAACCAAGAACTTTCTTAATATTCAATATAGTTACATAAATCACAAGTACCATCCAATATCGTCCAGATAAACCTCTTTTTTAGTTTTTCATTAATTATCCAATCGCTGATTCAGGGTGATTAAATTTACAACAAACAATGACCCCAGATGACCCCTTAAAATACTTTTACCCCCAATTGGTCATGTCACATGTCAACCCCCTAAAGGGGTATTCTAGTTCCCGAGTCTTATGAAGTTTTATGTATATATAAACAAAAGTACAATACACACGGTTGTATATTTCATTATCAGTTCATAATTTTATTATTTAAATATAATTCGCGGGAAAACAAGACAAATTCATGTTTTCAGCAACAGCTTCATGCGAAACAGGAAATACTTGCAGAGTTCTCATTGTCACACAAAGTCCTCAAATGTGGGCTTTCTGTAACATTTTAAACTTCACTAAAAAGTGTAAGAATGCTGTTGAAAACGTTATTCCTTAAACATTGAAATTTCAATAATTGAGCATCTTAGATTGAAAAAATAAGCAAAATTAATGAATGCAAGGGAATAGTTCTTGTTTACGCAATGAAAGTATTGTAGGCGGGTAAGCTGGCGAATTTTGAATTGCATTTTTAGTGTATTGGTTTACTTATTGCGGATTGCGGTAGTTAGTTTACTAGGGGTCTATGATTACTTTTAGCACATCGGTTATTATCGTATGGCTATTTTTACAGGAACCAAAATTGTTCGTGTTTATAATCAAATGTTGTTTAAGAAAATATTAGTTGAAAAATGTATTATTTCATTAGCAGAATAATTTTGCAGCATAAAGTAAGAGAATTAGTCTAACTTTGAATGTTTTCCACTAAGTCTTATACATTTTCTACCACAAAAACAAACTAAATATGTCACTAAAGATAGCATGCCAATAGCAGCAACAAATAGAAAGCCATAGACATCTACAAGATTGTATTGAAACCAGTTCATATCGTAGACATTTGGTCGTAGATGGGCACCGCCAAATTTCAGCACGTGTTCAATCCAATGGACGGCAGTCTCTAGAGGAGGTTTGTCGTGTAAAATCTGTGAGTAGCGAGATATTGTTTCTTTGTATCTGAAACAAATTGAACAATTCATAATTAATATAGCATCCTAATTTGATTAATGTAATCATTATGGAATCAATCTATAGATCGAAAATTGCCATTACAAAACGAGTGGAAAGTCGCAAATTTAAAAATTGAATTTATTGTATAGGCCTGCCTATATTTGAATCTTTTAGATTCTCACAGCCAGTACTTAGATCCTATACAAATTTAATGAGCAATTTAGTTTTTCGACCTGGCGATCAATATTTTAAAAGTTGGTCGCGGTATTTTTTTTTTTATTGACGTGACCTGTCGGGTAGTTCGGCTTTGGAACCCCTATAATTACAAGGGGATTAATGCAAATATAAAATGAAGATATGTATGAAAATATTAGAGTTTTTTCAATAAAACATATCTTTGTTTGACTGTTAGGAATAAAAAAAAATCGTAATTTTATTACATTTTAAACAAAATTGACAATTTTCAGCTTTTAAAATCATGAGGTCACATCTACTTACGCGCAGCTTGTTTTATCAATTTTTATGTGAAATATAAACTGCAAGTTTAGGTATTAGACCTCACATTCATGAAATTTGAAAAATATATATTTCCTTAAGACTTTTAAAATCAATTAATAAAAGAAAATTCAGTACAATTAAACGCATGAAAAGGGCAAGATGTCGGTCATCACATTATCCCGATAATACAGCGGACATCGTAAACGACAAATTACACCTTTCGGAGGTCTGGGCTATATCTAGGCAAATCTGACGTCATTTGCCATACAATACATGTGCGTGCAGCAGCTCATGGGCTTGACCATAGACGGTCTCCGTCTATCCGTCTATGGCTTGACTGTGCATCCACTGTTCATATTATTTACGGATATAGGGAAATGATTTGATCATGTTTATCGAAAGAAATTCTTTTTTAAAGTAGTTCTTTAAATGAATATCAATCTAATACGATGGAAAAAACTAATACTTTGTTTTCAAGTGAAAAAAAAGAAAAAGAAGGCGCCGACGGGATTCGAAACTGGGACCTCTCGCACCAAAAGCGAGTAGCGTAACCACTAACAGCGCTACCTGATCACGCTTACTTGAAGGGTGTTTTAACTATATATACGTAATAATAGACAAGTACCGCTTAATTGATCTTTTCCGGGGTTATATGATGTTTTGCGTAGAAATTTAATGTTTTATTTGACCTCAGCCTGACCTCTTTTGGCCAAGCGTTACATTCTCTTACACGAGGCGTGTTTTACCCAAAATTACCGCAATTGTTTTAGTAAATCTGATGAAGAGGTGTTGTCGCTCTCTTTTGACCAAGTGGCTAAAATATATTAAGTCCAGAACCGTAGACTTATGGTTAAACTTAAAGACCTAATTTGACCTCACTCAAGGAAAATAAACACTTGCAAAATCACACGAAAATACACCTATATTTCCAAAATTTTCTTTTTTTTTTAAATTTCAAAATGTTTTCATATCATTTATGCTTCTAAGTGCAAGTTTTATTTGAGATTCTATGCTACTTTGGCGAGTTTACAGGCTTTTTAAACTAATTATCCGAATCCATGAATATTCATACGCATGTCAAAAACGGCCTTTCCTGTAATTTTCCATGAATAAAAAAATAAAATAAGCGATATTTCAGCGAGTTGAATTCTGGCTGCTAATCTTTCAAATTATTTTATGTCGTACGATGTGGTATTTTCTTCCACTGATAGACTACTTCTGGCGCAAGGACATAAATGACTTTTGATTTGATTTGTATGTCCCATAATGCAGTCTGCAAGTATCCAATATCCGGGTACCACGTATACTCTATACACCTTGAAGTATGCAATAAGAAATCAGACTATCCCTTGTATTCTTCAACATGTTTGATCTGGTGGTTTTAGGATTGATTAGGCTTCACAGCGTATTAATATATTTGTACATGAATTCTTCATAATTTTGGTATTATTTTGGGTTTATATTTTTCATAACACGTAGACAAACATTGTAAATAAATTCATTTGAATATTCAGCACGTTGTTATAATTCGAGAAATATGGACTAATTTACTTCCTGTATGGTCATATTGGTTTTTGACCGTTAATCGGCTGCTTGCTGCATACTTCAAGATTTCGGCAAGATTTACAGAGTATAGTTCGCAGGTTACCTTGTAACGTTACCTGCGCACAACGTTGTGACATGGTTGATTGCGCATATTAGACACTTTTTAAACTGTATTAAGGGATATGCGAAAGTAGTCCATTGGTAAATAAAAATTGAAAGCAGTTAAAGGAAACCCCAGAAAATAATTATCCGGAATTTGTCTCGAATTTGCTGTATAATAATAATAACTGCAAATAGGTCCCTATAATGCTCTATTATACAAATATTGAATGCCTGAGAGTGCAATAGTACAAAATATAGCATGAGGTCAAAACTATGCTCTATTATACAAATATTGAATGCCTGAGAGTGCAATAGTACAAAATATAGCATGAGGTCAAATTTGGACTTTTCTATTTCACGAGGCGTAGACGAGTGGAATAGATCAGTCCAAATTTTACCGAATGATATATTTTGTACTATTGCACGTGTATAGGCATTCAATATTTGTTTATCATGATATCACACAGGTTTATTTCATGCCGTGCAAAAGTACAAACTATGGCACAGCTCAAATCACTGTAATCATGATATAAAGTCAGCTAGATACACATATCATTGTGCAAACGTAGATCATGATTATGACTATATATTACCATAGACCTATTCTAGGGTCTATGACGGTACTCACGTTGAGTTGTGTAAAACGTCCATGATACCATTACGAAACATTTCTTCCGACAGTTTACTTCTGTCCAGCGTGATGCCCATACCCTTAACAGCTACACGTGCAGCATTTTCTTTTTGGTCGTCCAACATGAGAGGAATAACAACCATCGGGACTGCGTGTGTGATGCCTTCATAGACACTGTTTAAACCGCCGTGACAAATGAAGAGGCGTGCTTTGGGGTGTCCTGTAATATTAACCAAACGAGTCAAAAAATTGCAAGTTTTTTGAGTCTATGTAATTTCTAATGAATTTCTTGCCGGGCGGGTAAGTTTGAAAAGTTACCTTTGCGACTGGCTAGTACAAAACAATTCCAATGTCCAGTCCTGATAATACTTTACCATATTACCTATGGCAACCAAATTTGTATGATCCTTGGCAACCCACATTACACTAATGGGGGTTTGACAGTGACCCGACAGGTCAGAGGTCATCTGTAGGTCAATTTGTATAGGAATGACCTATGGCAACCAAAGTTGGTCAGCATGATCCTTGGCCTACCCACAATAATTTGCAGTTTAAAATGACCCATCAGGTCAAAGGATATGTCAGGTTAAAGGTCATGTAGAGGTTGATTTATCAAGAATAACCTATGGCAACCACATTTGGTCGGCATGATCTTTGGTCAACCCACAGTAATTTGAGTGCCTAAAACTGCCATGGAAAGGTCTAAATTAATCCTGATTGATGTCACTAAAGGTCTTTAAATTTCAACCTAATAATCTCTGGTAAAATGTACTGCTCGTTCGGAAATTAAGCGCTACACATGGCTGAAGAGGAAATGGTCAAACTTGTTTTGCTTTTTCCCTGTTGTGCTCTTTTAATTAATCAGTAACAAGAATCTGTTTGTTCATGGCGAACAATATAATTTGAAACTGACTTTGTTTTTCCAGTTAAGAATTAGCCATCCAAATAATTGAATGGTTCTAGCTTTCCTCTAAACACATATTTCAAATATTCTGTTGGTTTCTTACCAAGTAAATCGTTTTGTGGAAGCCATTTGAGTAGTCTCACATTTTTGCCAATATTGAGAGGGACAGCTCCATCATGTTTCCACAAAACTCTCTGAGGTAGTTCACTCAATACTTTGGTAATAATGCTAGTTTCCGGTGCGTCAGGTAGAAACTTAATGATGGAACCAAGTGAAAAGACGATGAACCCATGCTCTCCTGAACCATTGACAAACTCTTCAAGATCCTGTAAATGAGGATAGTATATGAGATACAAGTACTTATTGAATATCGCCTTATCATAGTAGCTCTGGTTCAGAGCTGAAAATAGACTGAAAAGACTTTTGTAATACTACCCTTTCTATACCATCACTATCTGGCTCTTCTAAATACTGGACTCAAAATATCCAAGGATTTTGTATCAAATTCTTTTTTACTCCGGGAGGGTAGAACTCGGGGAGGATAGAACTCTGTATAGAACAGCTGCTTTACATAGAATTGTCTGAAGACCAAGTGTTATCATTTTTAAACTAAAATCTCATTCAATGTAGAACCAATCATATTTTGAAATCAAAATCAAGCTCCTCAGAGCTATATCATAGTAGAAATACATCTTCATGTAATTGGGTTACCTGTGCCGTTGCACGTTGCGAACATAACCAATGGTCTTCAACAGACACCTAATTTCATTATTCTAATTAGTCACGTGAATCAGGTGCCCAGGATCAGGTGCATGGTGAAGACCTTTGGTTATCAGTTGCAAATCGAAGCTCCAGCACTACATCTTCTCCCGGGGGGGGGGGTACTTACATTGACGGAAGGTACGGGTGTGTGCCGCCCTCGAGACCCCCTTTTCAAGCCTCCTCTTCCGCTCCCCAAGATGCTCTTTTCAAGATTACTTCAGTTCCCAAGACCCCATTTTCAAAGAAAATTACACAAAAATGTCTTTTATTATGTTTTCAAGCTAATTTTGAGCGATTTTCAGCTCAAATAGTCGTATTTTTATGGGAATAAGGCAGTTCCTGAGACCTCAATCCGGGAAAAAATCAGTTCCATAGACCCTATTTTTGACCAAAAATCCGTTCCGCAAGACCCTATGTTCGATATCGCGGATCTCACATACCTACCAATTTTTTTTTTCGAGTACCCCCCCCCCCCCCCCATCTTCTATTATTTAAAACTGCTCGTCTATTATTTAAAACTGCTCGATGATTAAAAATATGCATCTTCATTTTGCTTTGTCCCGGATTAATTTCAAATTATGTCACTGCATTTAGAACTTTCATTATCATATTTTCACTCTTTTCATGATATAAAAAAGACCTTAAAATGTGAAATGTAAATTCTATCAAGGAGTCAATCCAAGTCGTATATTCTCCTCTAAAGTTTGTCTAAAAACCCAAATAATCTTCTTAGAACAAGATCAAGGATAATTTAACTACTTTTAAACTTGGTACATAAAATATAGTGTATTAACCCTTTCCAGTCCGGAGGTATTTTCCTCTATATATTCGATGTCTGACTCAATTATCTCTAGAAGTGTTTAGTGTATTTCATTCAAACTTCAGAATAACATGGTAAACACTTAATAGGCTTTAGAAATGATTTACTTTATATGACCTTTGACCTCATTTGATCCAATATGGCCGAAAAGTCCAAAGCAGTCATCCCGTATGCGATACGGGACTGGACGTGAAAGGGATAGCACGAATTATTCCATGTAGTTTTATATACCCTTGTTAAACACAAATGGTCATATTTAATATTATAGCCCATGCCCTTACTCGCTAAATACTATTAGTAGGTTGTACATTCTCTGTTTGAAATTATCGAACTTGAAAAGCATGTAACCCGTGATTGTGCTTTCTATAAATAGTAAAACTTGAAAGAGAAACTAATTAAAAACTACAATACATCAGTGATCATAGTGTAAAAAAAATAACCTGTTGTTTGATTAATTGTATTGAGGTCATAGTATTTGTAACAACTGACTTGTAACAAAATTCATGTTGACGTCACTTAGGTTTGTTAGACATGGAGACATGCCCCCGCATCAGCTGATTCTATGATTATCTGTTTTTCTTGAGCTAACTGACTTGTTTCATTCAAATTGAATATTCAAAAGGTGTTTTGAACATTTTCATCTTGAACTAGGATCTATTATTAATACTATCTAATGAATTATGGGTAATTTTCAACAGTCAATAT
>JXSR01S049036.1:0-10519 GCA_000969725.1 Ophiothrix spiculata
AACCAATTAAGGGCACAAGTCAAGTAAACCCCAGTCAAATCAAGAACAAATTGACCCTTAACAAAATCACTTAAATGCCTTATTCAATGTTCGCAGGATTTTGTATACATTTCGAATCGATATTATAAGCAAGCCAGAGGCGAAACACGGTTGGTTTAGTTTACCCTGTACAAGCGCCGTAGTTCAGGCGAATAATTTGCCCTATCGCGAAGCAAAGTCAGGCAATATGAAATTTGAAGTCATTTAGCGAAAGTTAGGAAAATCCCCTTTTTCTATACGTGCAGGTAATAATTGAATAATAAGTCTACAGCGAAAATGTTTTCTTAAAATGAATTGAGTAAAAGAAAAAGATGAAACGATAAAATGCAGAGATACGATATAAGACCTTACCTTAAATCAAGAAACGTATTGGAAATTTAAAAAAAAAATGTTCATGTTGACATGCAAATAATTCAAGCAGCTATAATTGAAATCTCTACTGGGAAAAACCATGATGACGATATTTTTTGCCAAGTCCGACCAATTAGTTAAATTAAAAAATCTAAGTGTCAGAATAAAATCTGGGGATGCGCGATCGACCCAGATCATGTTGATTTAATCAGCGTAATGACTCCACATGGCGATAAATAAATCAAAATACAAAACAGTCGATAGTTCTTTCATTCCAAAAAGTAATTTGTTAAAATTAACGCGTTCAAGTTCAAAAATTACTTCATAATTTTAACCTCATCTGATTTATGTTATTACTTATTAATGTCCAAAATTATTTATCTATTTCAAAATATTTTTTTTTCTATTTTTAGTGAAATTTGACGCGTATGTCAAAGTGCGATATAACTTACATAACATCAAATTTAATAGCTTGGAATAACGCTTAATCATATTCAATTTGTTAATTTGCAAAGAGCAAAATAATTGTCATTTAATACAATTACGACAAATACAATTAACAAGCGACCCTTACTTTGTATAAGTGCAAATTCCGTGGTATGTGGCATCGTTACAGTATCTCCAACTTCATAAGTATGTATTGCGTCTCTTTTCATCTCGGATGCACTTAAGCAAGTCCTTAGATCAACGATAAACCTCTTATAAAACAGGAAATCTGAACTTAACAGTTTAACACAAAAATCCCGGTGATTAATTTCTGCCGTCAATAATGCTCCTTTCCCGTTGCCCTTAGGGTTTTAAGTAGTGATTCGTACAGTCAGTGGTTGTATATAGTAGCGTATTTGAGCGAGACGGAAAAACCAGTGCGTCCTCATCCGCTGATGCTTAGAGCTGTAATGAAATCTTCATGACTCGCTACACACACTTGTATCGGAGATGGTGAACAGCCAGTCGACGTATATTGTCACACCAGGTTTAGCGTGTATGTAATCACCAAGTCCGTCCGGAACAATACACAGCTTGTTGATGATATTTCCGTGTTCCACTATACCACGGCACGTGCGTATTTTTGAAATTCCCAACTTGAAATGTCACTCCATAGTAAGTCGGCCATATACATATTGTATACGGTGACCGCCTGGCGTATGGTCCGCTCTGCTTTCACAGTACAGTTCGCGTCACACTATTGGACGTTCACCCCGAAAAAGGGCGTGGCAGTAAACTTTGGTATAACCAATCAGAAACTGGATCCAGGCTCGCGACAAACTCGTGGCTACCACGAGACACCACCAAAAGCAAAGTTTTCCGTAAGGGGTGGATTTGTGGGTTTATTGCCTTCTAGTAAAACTGATTTCGATGCGATTAGAACCCGGCGTTCTAATGATATCACTGGATTAAAGAGTTTTAGCCTCAAACTGATTTTGGTTTAGTTTAGAGAAGGAGCATGCATATAGCATCTTGTTGAAGCCTTTAGCAAAAAAAAGTATAAACACAACAAAATCATGGAGAACTTCTACTTGAATAGTCAAAGTTGTGGCGAGATATCGTCTTTATCGTATCAGAAATCAGTGGTGCATCCGTGGGAACTTTAACCTGACACTTACTTTGTAATTACAATTATGATTAAAGTATGTCACAAGAAAGAGCTGTAAAATTCAAAACAAAATTGATACCAGTTTACTTGACCTAATATCATAGTGACGTTACCAGGTTACGCCCTTAAGGTCTTTAATGACGTCTGATGACGACTATTGAAAACATTCTTGTGGCATTGTTGTAACTTGTTTTTTTCACGTTGTTCATCATTTTAATGATGTAGATAAAAAATAAGTGCTATGTCGTCAGTGATCATGTAAGTGAGTTCCATTTAAAAGTTAGGTCCATTGTGGTTATGTAATAATTTGTAATCGTAATGCAAAAGCTAAATTGAATTACAAGTGAAGCAATTGGAAATTATAGAAATATTGTCATTTTATTAAAAAATTATTTGGAATTTCAATTAAAAGCAGGAATTCGAGAAGATTCAATTGATCTTTTGAAGAGAGTAGGGATTAGAATCTGTACGATTATCGAAAGGAGTTTGTTAACAAAATTTGCAGCATGAATGATATAAATAAATTAAAGAGTAATTATGCCATAAGGCCTTAAAAGTTTCAATGATATCAAAGGTGTAGGATCTGATCACATCCTCATTCCCAAGTGCTCAACCGAAATTTCGAAAGTATAGTTCATTTTTGTTGTCGAATTAAGCCACTATTTTTTATTTAATAATCCAAAATTTAAACTCAAAATTCTGTATAGTATTTGAAATGCTGCTTAAAACGTAAGTAAATTGGTATACCTATGTTCTATTTCTTATGCATTCCATGTGCTCTTTCTACACCAGTTTGTCATGTAACTCTGTAACATGTAAAGTTGATCTATAGAATTGAGGTTGAGCAGGCATCCCTTTTTCCAACTCTCAGAACTTTGCAATGTGAAAAAAAATCCCAACTATGACAGAAGAAATAGAAAACGAACAGAAGTTATTATTTTATCATTAATCTCCCTGTTTGAATCAACATTTGAAAATCAAGTAACTTTGCTATTATCATATCATAAAAAATAATATACTTCAAAAATAGAGATCAAAATTAGACATTACGAGTATATATTATATGCAGTAAAATTGTCCATTAACTACTGTACAAAGAAGATACAACAGTTACATTCATTTTTGTCTCGTTGGCGGATTTTAATCTGGAGATTGGGAAACTTCGTAATAGACCAAGAATTAAAAATGCAATGAAATTGAGTAAATACCATTAAAGTTGAATATTATTTTAGTTATACCTTATGTGTAGTAAATGGATCAACAATTTACAAAATAATAGTGGAATTTTATTGTCAAAACTTTAATTTACAAAATACATTCGACTGTGTGAAAGGCTACATGATTTGCAAAACAAAGACAATATTCCCACGTGTAGCATACACTGACCTATACTTCTGGATAGGCAAAGCTTGACTTTTCTGTAGGCCGCCGTGCCGCCATGTGGTGAGTACACGACCTTTTAATATAATTGTTTTAATGATTTTCTTTTTACATTTTTTTTTTCATTTTAGTTTTTCTAGAATGACATCTTGTTCCTGCCGAGACTCGAACTCATACCACTAGCAACCCATGTATTAAAGTCATCTGAAACAAACCTTTTCATTCAGAGCGGGACCACATCGTACCATGCGTGAGCAACAAACCAATCAAATTGATCATCAAATCACGCAGCAACAGAACTGTCAAATCATGCGAGCTCACGAGTATCGCGTGAGTTGCGTTTGACTAATCTCGGCGCACGAGACGCGTAAAAGTGAAAAGGTTTTCTTCACGCGACTATAGCCGTCAATCGCGCGCGCTACCATATGAGGCATCGGGACATTATGTGTAGAAATATACCAACTATTTTCACCTCATTCAGGGGCCCACCATTGGATGATCGAAGTGGGAGGTTGTAAGTTTTCAGAACCTCCCCCCCCCCCCCCCCGAATCAGGTCTTGCTCCAAACTGTTAATATCCTGTCGCCAACGAGACATGTTTTTTAGAAGACCTTGATAAGCCTGAACATGCTGAATCTGGCAAAGGTGAATGAAAATATTACGTCATTTTCAGATTGAAAATACTACGTCATTTTCAGATGTGCTATAAATCCAATGTATGACGTTTATTGAAGGTGAGAAAGGACTACACAAACATCGTTCAAGGTTAATCAGTAATTCATTAAACACAACATAGTCATGAATTAAACTTCTTGATTTGTGGGAAAATACACTCTTATATCTCATTAAGAAGTAAAGTGTCCCAGTAATTATAAACATCCGGGCCCTCTACCGACCAACGCCCATATCTAACGTAAATCCTGTGTATATAATAATAACCATCAATGCACAATGTATGCTGTTTCAACAAACTGCTTAATATTCATAATGACAATACAATGATACCAAATAGTTCACGAAATTAGTGTAAATGAAATACAAATGAAAAGTTATCATGATTTAGTTTAAATAAAATTTTGCTCTTTGAATTAATGTGTTGGTAAGGTATCGTCATTACATCATTAGCAACTGGTATCAGGTGAGTGTATCTCCATAAGCTTTTCGATTTAAAGACAACGTTTTAAAGATTGCTTTAAGGATTCAATAATACAATTTTTAAGCAAAGAATTCTGGAAATACTTTAATAAAACCATCTCCATTAAGCGATAATTTTCTTCAGCAATATAAGCTTAAGCATAATATGAATAAAATACATATTCTGTAAGCTTACCACTAGTTGAAGTTCCAATATTCAGGTTTGAAATAATAATTCAAAGTTATAAGTGTAAAGTAAGCTTTTGCTTGGTAAATGTGGGAAGTGATATGGTGAGAAATACCTGTTTGTCAGTTTCTTCTTACCTACTTTTGTTTTACAAAATCTGTCAGATTCGTCGTCTCGAACTATGGAACACTACATCTACATTGGGTATGCTTATACAAAATGCAGTACTAAAGCATGATAATAAAATACAAAAACATGATAAATGTAGTCTGAATTAAGGTGGTCAGTCTCAAACTTTTTTTAATTATCTCTTTGTCCACAACTAAATCTTCTCAAAGGCTAAAATTATTGATGACTGGGTGCCAATGTCATAAATGAGACATCAAAATCCAACTCTTGATCAATGTCCTCGTAACACGTTTTAGAGCCTTATTACCTTTCACATTTAATAATCACGGCGCGGTACAAGCAATAAAAAGACCATCACTATCTTCAACAACTCATCTCCACTTTAGTAGCTTTTTAGTGTCGGCAATAATGAAATCAAAAACGTGTTTGAGACCTTGAGCAACATGATAAAAGACACATAGCGTTATAATAAACCGACTAAACCTATACCACGGTTGGGCAGGTAACATAATTTTTATCAGTCGCTTAAACACTTATCGTGTTTGAGCAAAAATAGCCAATCGTCAAGAAATCAATTTACGTGGGCGATTCTAAAGTAACGTTTGTGACCGAAAAATTGAAAAATTTCAGTTTTAAATGGCCACAGAACCTAGCATAAACATTATATCAACGTACGTGTTTGTTGTTGATAATGGTGCTCACTGTTGGGAGCTAGTCCGAAGGCATTCACGCCAGTCCGAATTTTTAAGAAGGCAAGGCTCGCTTGTCTGAATTTTAAAAACACCCCGCTAATCCGTATTTATAACAAGAGCCTCTAGTCTGATTTTTCCAAAAGCCTCTATACTCCAAATATAGAAAACAGTTTGCTAGTTCGATTATAAAAACAGCTCGCGAATCCGAATTATAAAAACAGCTCGTGAGTCAGAATTTTGAAAAGGTAATTTAACTTTTCACATTTTGTCTACATTTTCAGACTAGTAAGCTTTTTTTTAAATTTGGACTATCGAGGTGTTTTTAAAATTCAAACTAACGAGCGTTTTTAAAAATTCGGACTAGCGAGCCTATTTTGATATGCGGACTATCGAACGTTCGGACTAGCGAGCCTAATTAATAATTTTGACTGGCGAGCTGACGGACTAGCAGACCGTCGGATAGTGGCATGAGGTAAATGACAAAATATACACAACGTTTCAGGTAAGAATTCAAGTTGAATTTGAACCTACGACCTTATCAAGAATCTTCTCTTCATTTCAGATGACGATCTTCAAGCTAGCTAGCTGAAATCACTGGATTGTAGTTAAATGAAGTAAATTAATATCGATAAGCGAGATCTCTGTATGAATGTAAATAATGGGGCAATCTACACAGAGCGCAGATTCAAATGCATGCGCATCTATATATATCTCTGAGATCCGCATCTCCATGGACCGCTTGCACGTACGCATGTACGCAGAGTGCTGTACAGCAGATCTGAATCTGACGCCCGTGTAGCAACAGTCGTTTACAAACCGGCTTGTGGAGATGCGCATTCATCTAGATTTGCAATCCCGTGTAGCAACCTCATATATTGAGTACCAATGTCAAAAATAAAAAATAAAATAATCTTTATAAACTAAAACTCCAAGATCACATCATAGGAAATGATACACTTTTCACAGCCTTGTCACGTCACAAGGAAAATAAGACCATCAATAGCTTCAACAACTCAACTCCACTCTAGCATGTCTAGTGGCTTTCTTGCCTTGGCAATAATGAAATCAAGAGTACACATTGATTGAATCATATACTTGGTTGAGACCTTGAGCATCCAATTAGAAGACAGCATTGCAATTGTTATAAATTGGCCTAGCCTTTACATGTACAACCTGTTAATGAAGGTAAGACATTTCTGCTGCACAATTCAAAAGTGCAAGGCCACAATACTGGACAAGGAAGACTGTGATTGGAGTTTGAAAGATGCTAAATTGCAATTCTCAAGTTGTTGCCGCATTTTTACATGATATAGCAGGCTAAAATATGTCATATGACATGTTTGCATGATTTATTCTTTACAATCTTGCAGTGTTGGATTTGTAGTGTTACGTGCGTTTCAATGAAAAAACCATCGAAAGAGCAGTATTTCATGTACTAATTTTTGTTAAAAATTTAATTTGCTATAAAGTTCTTTAAAGAGATGTTGGAATACAATATTGACTGTTGTTAACACTTCTTTTCCTTTTATTTCAAGTAAAAGTAAAAAGAGTCACGGTATAGTTTTGAAGACACCATAAACTGGACAAATTGACATCTTGCCAGACACCTAATACCAATACCTGGTCAACCACTGTATAGTATAAGAAACAAAAAGTGTTAAAACATGTTAATGCAATGCTGTTTTTCCACGTGTTGAATGAACATTTGTAGCAAAGTACAGCATTTAATGAAATTTGGCACATATATAGCACTGTTTTGTGTGTCTCTGCAAAATCAAACCTGTTCGATAGTTGAGGATATGGATCCCACATGTATTACAAACATGCCATTTGAAGTATTTTTCATGTTTATTATACAACAGAGCACAAATGCAAGAGTGACTCTCATGTTTTAATCTCAACCCACATGGCCCATATTTTCCTAGTGTTGTGACCTTGTACCAGCAATAACTATCATATATAGATCATGGGATACTTCCATTCAGCATTCGGTTTCAATTTCCTAAGGTGGGTTGCAGTTTTGACTATTTCCTACAACATCATCATGATTACCCCTACAGTCTGTCAAACATTTTTCAATATGAGAATAATGAACCGAGGCAAAATGAGGCTACCTAAGTCTTTAGTACAAATTTCATTTCTTATCAGCATATTTGTTTTGGCTGCTGCAAGGCAATTAATTAACAATGTATACCACACCTGATCTTAGATTTTCCGGCACTACTGGCAATTTTTGCTCGAACACAATAAGTGACTGTAAATTATGTTGCTCTTCCTAACTGTATAAGGTTGAGTCCGTTTATTGCTTCGCGTCTTTATCTTGCTGCTCAAGGTCTCAAACAAGAATTTGATTCAATCAATGTGTACTCTTGATTACATTACTGCCAAGACTAGAAAGCTACTAAAGTGGAGTTGAGTTGTTGAAGATATCGATGGTCTTTTATTTTTGGTGCCGCGACTATCTGCTATTATTAAACGCAAAATGTAATAAGATTTTGAAAAGTGTTACGAGGACATTGATGGTATGTCGGTTTGATCTTGATATCTATAGTCTCAATTGAGATTATTTGCTTTTAGACATTGATACTCGATGTAAACATTTAGTTTCAATGTCCCCCCAAAAAATTAGAAAATGAATTTTTCGATAGTATAGTATCGAAAAATTAATCTTTTAAAATTTAAATGCAATGTCCAATAGAAAGAGGCAGTGAAAGTTCGTTTTATCAATAAAGTGTTCCGCTGTTCCGCTGGAAATGTGGTGCCGGGAAAATGTCATTTCCCCGGCAGGACATTTTCAAGGAAGGGATTTTATAGAAAGCCGTAAATTAACGGGAAATTTTACAGAAAGCCGAAAAATACTACGGACAATTTGTCGTAAGTTATGTGATACAAGGTATTTACCCAAGTTTACGTCCACTTCTCCGTAAAATTACAGTTTCCCGTAACTTTCCCATGCAATTCCAGTTACATACTTTTTTACAGTGTGCTACTAGGGTGTAACAAAACGAAGAATATTTATTCCACACAGTCAAACCTAAACACACATTATTACCGATTTGTTATAATTGCTATGTGTCGTTTATCTTGCTACTGAAGATCTAAAACAAAATTTTGATTCAATCAACGTTCACTTTTGATTTTATTATTGGACTGGAAAGCTACTAAACTGGAGATGAGTTGTACAAAATATTGATGGCTGTTTCTTTTTCTTGTATCGTGACCAAATCATGTAATAAGACTTTACGAGTACTTTTATCGTATGTCGTTAGAACCACTGTTTTTACACCATTTTTTTGCCCTGAGAGAAAAAATAAAGTTCGTAAAGACTTAAAGAATTGCATTATGAACATTCAATCCTCAAACTTATTTACGACAAACATTTTAAATAGTCTAATGTCGTACACATTAGACTACTTGATGATGCATTGTTAGCAAAATGTCAATCCTTGACTGATTGTCATGAAATATTAAAAATTGTATTTGTATATGGTCCAGGAAATCGGTCATTTTTATGGTTATGGAAAATCGAATATCAGAAGAAACAAAAATTTCTTATATTTGATACATTAAGCACCTATAAAAACATGAATTTTTTCACAGTCTTGGTCGTTTGATTTTATTATTATGTTTTTGCCCGTATTTAAGGGTGCGCAAACACTTTTGACCGGGAGTGTATATACACTCGTAATATACTGTATATCTTTAATTTTGAAGAGCTTCAATCATGAGCCAAATCGACTTTCAATTTCCTTTAAATGGAAGCATATTAGTAAGATTGTTTTATTTCAAGGAATGGAATCTAATTGTTTCTCAAACAACTAGCCTTCATCGCAGTTTTGTACCAGCAAGTTGTAAAATCCATGGCTGTTACATGCAGGCCCGTAGCCAGGAATTTTAAAGGGGTGTGTGGATTTTCAAAAAGCGGACCTTTTGGTGGAAAAATTTGGTCGACCCTAAACTAATTTTAGTGGTTTTGACAAAGTGACAAGAAAAAAGAAGGTTTTTAGCACTTTTGCAAGCAATTTGTGCAGTGTTTTATTAGAAAACGACCTACATTCACGTATCTTGGTGTTCTTTTTTTTTTTTGGGGGGGGGGGGATGCGTTGCCCCCACCGCATCCCCCTGGCTACGGGCTTGGTTACATGACAGTAATGGTTGCTAAGTGACCTGCCATTTTTCCATGAAATCATGATTATATTGAACTACCTATAGAATAGGTCATTCCTACTAACTACAACTCCAAAAGCTATTTTGGTAAAACGAATTTTATTCATCTCTGAACTCTTCTTCAAATTGACCAAGAAAGAGGATGGGTCAACATTACAGATTATGTCCGAACTAAATCAAACAAAACAGGCTGAGATAGTGAAAGACGGACTAGTTTATTTTGTTTTGACCACTCATCGGATAAATTTGGCATCAAGAAACGGTCAATATTGGCACATGGCACGAATCGAACAGATTGCGTTACATCAGTAATAAAAGGTGTTACAAACTTAATGTCTTTGTGTAGTTCATTTTCAACTGCAAAAGATTGGTCTAAAAGAAAGTATTTATTTCTTATTTTTAGTTTTGAAATTTCAAATTAAAAATTAAAAATGTATAGGATAGAAAAGAATATAGAGCCAGAGAAAAGTTAAAATTATATACAAAATTGCCAAATTTAATCAAAAAATCATCTATTGGACTATAGGAAGTAGTAGTAATATCGATACCTTTTATCCATAACATTGCGATTTTTGACACCATTGGTAAAAAACTAAAAAACCAAAATCAATACATGAAAATAAAATCCTAGGAAAATGAGGTATTGCAAATTTGTTGACCAAAAAAAGTCAAAAAAAGTCATAAGGATTATCAGTGAAGTACAGAAGCAGAATATATAGACAGATATATGAAGATCCATTAACGGTTGAATCTTTGATCTTGATATCTATAGTCTCAATTGAGATTATTTGCTTTTAGACATTGATACTCGATGTAAACATTTAGTTTCAATGTCCCCCCAAAAAAT
>JXSR01S049036.1:23579-34815 GCA_000969725.1 Ophiothrix spiculata
TCTTCTTCATAAAGCTTCATTCATTGTATAGCATGAAGACAATGAAGACTGCTTATCAATAATAATTATACGCGAATCATGTATAGATCTATGAGCACTTAATAAGTCAATATTTGTTTTATTTTAACATTTTGCATATATTAAAACTGTAGTGAAAAAGTGCAATGCACACAGGCTGTACTCTAAAATGAACATCTACAATTCACATGACCTCGTGTGCACATCGTGGGAGGGAAACCACGAGACTTCCCATGATTACTAACGTCGCTGGCTCATAATGAGATTCCCGCGCTCTTATTTCCCTTCTCCATGACTTGATAGATTTTAATGTCATTAGGGGCAACTCTTTTGAATAATGCTTCTAAACTCAATCTGACTGCCTTAATACGCTAAATAGGATCCCCAGTGGAGGTCATATGTTGATATGTTGCCAATGGAGATGCTATATGACTGCAGGAAATAAGGGCGATCTCTTGCTCTTTTTACGTTAACAAGAAATCAAAATTTACCCGTCTGAATCATAAATAATTGATATTTATGTTAAGATACCACAGGACTTTGTTCACTTTTTTCAATTTCTAATTTCCAGTTTTCATACGTAAATACCTATATTAAAGCTTTAAAATTCGGGAAGACTGGTAATGACAGATTTTTTATGCAATTAAGATATTCATGTAAAATAAGAAAGCCATAAGTCTAATAGCTGTAATATTTAAGAATTTGCATTTCTCACTTTACCTTTTCCAGTCTTGGGTAAGAAACTCATAAAATTGTTCTTCAGGAGAACGTTCCTGAAGAACCATTTCAAGAGTCACTGACATATAAGAAACAAATTTTGAGGGTTTTTTCGCGTAAAAGTAGTTAGGTGTTACATAAATGTGATGGCTCACCCCTAAAAGGGGGACTTTGCAAAAGAACACTTTTCAAGAAACTGGTTAAAATAGGCAGCTAAAGTAATAAGAATTTCAAGCAGATTTTCTGTTGTAAAATTTGATCGCCTTGATCAATTTCAACAAGTTGTCAATTTTTAAAAAGCTTTTGATAGAAAATGCTGTAACATGCAGATGAAGTATGGCAGCTATTACAGATACGTCTTTCTGACGTTTACATGACGAGATAACATAATATCAATTCACAAAGTAAGTTCCTCCAAAATGAGCAGACGATCATGGTCTTTTATAATTAAAAGCAGTATCTACAATATCAAACATACATATATAACCTTCATGCATGGAATTTGTCGAAGTGACGGGGTCCGGGTGACATTGTATCTACAGAGTGTCCACGAATGATTTATACCCGACTATCGGAATTTTTTTCTTGTTAATTTTCAAACTAGACATGTCTTTAGCTTTCTGAAGAATTTTGAATTTTTCAAATCGCATGTTCCTGTGGAAAGTTATAGAGATTTTTCCAAACAGGGTATATTTTGCGAATTGTAAATTTGTAATCAGAGAAATTGTCGAACTTAAACATTCAATTAAAACCTACTACACTGACACCCTTTACTTTTCTAAAGTTAAAACGTGAAATACAATTTAGGTTTTATTTATTGGCTGTGATGGATATAGGATATAAAGGATGTCTTTAGGAAAAGAAATGACGATTTTGGTTACGGTTGAACAGCTTTACAATAATCAGTACAAATAGTGTAAGATGTTACATGTACTCGCCTATGGGAAACCCACCTGGAAACTTTACATTTGACCATGTTGACATTGCTTATTACAACCGAAGTTAGTTTAAATGGCTATTATGGGTAACAACTCAATATAAGGACCAGAATTTGTCGACGGAACTGTGATTCCTCAACTTGCCCGCCAAAATGGTGTCCTGCTCCATTTCCGATTTCTATCTCGCTAATCTGAGTAGGAATAGATTCAGAAGTCTGCAAGGTAATGCTTTTTGTAGATCTTAGAAAATTACAACAGCAAAGAAAGAATATTTGAATTTGATCAAGTTGTATTCATTACACTTTACAAACTTTAGTAAGTTTGCATTTTACACGTAATATTTATTCGTATTATACCCGCATTTTTATAGATCAAAACCACGTTTACATCATTTTTCAATTACGTCATCATGAAAAGCAATGAAGCATGATATTTTGATGAAACCTATGGAAAATGTAGAAGACTTATCACCTATTGTAGGAAAGCTGTTGGTTTTATGAAAAATTATGATTTAACATTTTTTCTGATTTTTTGAAACCGGGTATGAATCATTCGTGGACACTATATTAAGCTTAACACTTGCATATAATGTATTTTGACTTTGCTCGGCAGTGATCGCCCATGTCATTAGCACCTTAGCTAGTCTTCTACTACAACCTATTGTATGTCAACGGAGCAGAGATAACCGCATTAGAAGCCAGAGACTTATAATGAGACACATTAAGTGGTAGTAAAGGTTATTTCAAAGTACGATGCAGTTATTTTTCTCTAGAAAGCTATATAATTATGTCGCCTTTTATAGATACATAGATGTATAAAGCATTAACCTTGGATTTTTGATTTTATTGAAATATAACCCACATAATTAATTAACCGCTACTTAATTAAGAGTTTCATTAACACCTCTTACATTACATAAAATCACTATGGTTGACATTACATAAGTTCACCGTGACGCGTGGTTGCTTTAAGTATAAGTTTAAAGTTTAAATTTGAAAATGCAGTGTTTCCTGCATGATTAATTTGTTATCATGTAGTTTATTGAAAATCACTTAATAGATTAAGGAAAAGCTGGTTCGGGTAAACCAACACTTGTAGTATGTCATGATGTTTAATTGCTTTAGTTAGTGTAAGTATTGATAAAATACAAATTCTGAAAATTGGGGCTCGTTTATAAACTTATCATCAGTCAAATAGGAAGATTCTGACGGTGTATTTCAAGAGAGCAATGGTCTTATCAATTTAATATTGAAAAGTGATATCTGCGTTGTAATAACCGCATATGAAATTATCTTTACATAATCTGAATTTATCAGTCGTGTTGGAATTTTGTAGTTCAAATCTTAATTAAAAAATATACAAAAATCAAGGTGGTATCTGATTTCGATTTACTCTGGAAATTCGAAAACTACTATACGGCATATCTGTCTTTCTTCCTAATCTTTTCACATTTTGCAAATGACATTAGTTTGACTAAGTTCAAGGACGAATTAATTAGATTTGGGAAACAACATGTTTATTCTTTGTACTGTATACAGAAATAAGCCCATTCTGGTATTATGCAATACATAAATCATAACTACAAGGAGAACACGGTACTGGTAAACGTACACTTGTGGCATATTTTGTGGATTGTTGTTTGTAATTTTATATAGTTACATATAGATTTTTAAATGAATGATTCACTATTCTATGTGTTTATACAAGTATTGTAAAAGTATGTATTCCCACACCAGAAAAAGTTAATGTCTTATACTGCATATATAGAATGTTAATCGTTGGTATACACGGTAGAGCTAAAATCTCGACCGTGTAGAAAATTTTGCTTGAACTGTAACAAAATATATACGAATCAAATAATTCGCTTTATTGGTTTAAAAATATCGTTATTGTAGACCATTCCTGTTTTTATCTTTTTATATGTTTCATATAATAGACATGATAGAATTATGTTGAATGAATGCAAGGACGAATTTGTTTTTATTGCAGCATGTTGCATAGTGACTTTTAACCATAGCTTAAAGGAGAACCCGGTTCAGGTAAACGTACACTTGTGGCATATGTGTTTGCTGTGGATTTTGTATTCAATGTATAAGTAACTTCTGTTATGCAGTAACGATGTTTTGATAAATTCTTTTGTATGACCGTTTTTGGATTCTGCACATACCGTGTAAATGCATAACTAGCTGAGAAGATATTGCTTTATCGCATGGATTTCATAAAATAAACTGACAACTTAAGAATACAGGTACATGCAACAATGTGTTTCCTTGCCATTTCATCAGATATACAATAGTTGCGATAGCTACAGATGAAACAGATCTCGAGAATAGTAAGGATATCCCAGTGAACTCGTCGACCCGTCCTGGATATTATCCGGATTAAAAATTCAAAATACGCATCAGCACGTGTAAAGAATACTCTGATTAAAAGTAAATGAATACCATCATGGTAGCCGAACAAAAGTTCTTCTATACCAATTTTTGCTAATTGTAAACTCCCTAAAACGTCTTTATTTATAAGAGCCGTCCCCTAGGCAAAGAATACACACAGTATCCTGACTTCTAGAAACACGAAAGCAATTAATTACGAATAAAGACCGACCTGGTTTAATTTCTACAAACATTATTCACGCTAAATTGCATGAATTTACCGGTTTATAAGGACAATCTTTTGCTACATAATAAGAAAGATAAACTGTGACTGATTTAGTCACATGGCACCATAGACACGTACTGTCAACAGTCGCAAAGCGAACCAAGTCGATAATTCAGCTTGCTCTGTTTTGTGTACTATTCTATTCTGTGGGTCTTGTGATTTTTACAGAAGAGATAACTCATCTCAAAAATCTCCTCTTACATGCAAAATGTCACACCTTTTCTTCTATGCTGAAGAAAGCTTCAAATAGCTTAGAGGTATATCACCGATATGTTACTAGCACTGAATCACGACGCGCTTTTAAATGGGTGCAATTTGAGAAGAGTCAGCGCAGGAAAATCGATTGTGGTACTCTTATTTAAAAGCATGTCGAGGTTAAGTTGACATTTTAACATAAAGCATGACCAATTTTTGATCGTTTTTATTTCTCTCCGTATTTTCTAAGCGTGTGTGTTACAGCATATTTTAAGAGGTAAATGTTTTTGAATGTTACAGATTTATTGTGAAACTTTAAAGAACATTTTATATAATTCCATACCATTATTCAAGTCAAAGAGTGCAGTTTAATAGTTTGTTTGTTTGTGAATAAATAGGATTTCCCGGAATCTTGATGAGAACATTTAAAAACCCCACATATAATTGAGTTTGATTTCATGTTATGCTTTCTCCGGACCAAAAGATTTTTTATCTTGTTTAAAAATCTGAATATCTGATATACGCCATGTTTAATTATGTTTTCAATTATTATCGCAATTATTATAAAGCTAATGAGGAGATACTAGATATTTATCCCAGATTGGATAATTTGGGGATAAGGTGGTTGACTGACTCTGACCTTGGGTGTAAGTTTAATCCATGCAGGGTCAAGGGTTCATGGGTTATAGCTGTGACATTGAAATGACCTCGGATGACCTCAGGTCAACTTATTTGGAATATTTGACCTCAAATGATCCTATGACCTTGACTGACCTTGACCTTGGGCCAAGGGCCATCCATGGTCCAAATTTAATCCAAGTCAAGAGGTCATGAGTTATAGACGTGACCTTAAATGACCCCAGGTCAACTTTTGGAACATTTTTGAGATTTGACCTCAAATGATCTTTTGACCTTGAATGACACGTTTCACAGATCCTTCATGTCACCAAGTTTTGTTACCGTAGGCCTTACGGTTCTGGAGATATGGTGCTGACAGTGCACGGCAAATGGCGGACTCCGGAATCGTGAATGCTCTTCCAGTGTTCCATCCATCCTACCAAGTTTCTCAATCGGCAATATACCGTACTCATAGAAATGCATCTTTTCTTCACATTTGAAGAGATAATTAAATAGTTTAACAATGCAAGGATTAATTGCAAGGTCCTAATTTAGGACTATTTTTATCTAAAAGTTAATCTCTTTATGTCACCTTCATAGAATAATAATACCACTAAAGTTACCAGCAAAGCAAGGGTTAAAGGTGGGTGATCTAATTGAAAATTGTGTTTTGTGTAGTAGAAAAGTTAATGGAATAATTTTGTGTTGGTCAAAACAATTGCTTACCACATTTCAAAACATGTATATAGAATTGACACAAATGTATTTGTAGAAGTAGGGGACATGAACTTATGCATGTTTAGAGTACATTCAAACAAAGAATACATTATCTTTCATAGTCATTACACTTATTGTAGTAATTTAGACATATCGATATAGTTATCTCTTGTCTTTTTGTAGCACTAATCAATCATTGTATGTTAAGCCTTTATTTATGGACAAAAGGTGAATCATAATGAAAGTTCAAAGTTCAAGAACTTTGTACGGAACGCAACCTTTTTCTCTTTTAAGATGGCAGTGATGATAAAGAAAGATATCAATGATACCGTTTTTGTTTTGCTCTTAAATCAAAATTTAAATTATCAACGTCAGGCAATAGAATAATCATTAGGCCTAATATGATTCTTCTTTGCAAGGTGACTAATCAAGGTGATAGTTTTATAATTACCATGTGAAAATGGTGATTAAGCTCATCTTTGAATGGGAGTTTCAAAATCTAATGACGTCACGTCCTACCCCTCCCCCCTCTTTACCCACAGTAATTTAAAGAACTAAGAAATAGAGGGCGATTCCAAAGTAACGTTTGTGACCGGAAAATTGAAAAAGAAATCACTTTTAAATGGCTAGAGAACCTAGCATAAACATTATATCCACGAGGTTTTTTTGTTGATAATGGTGCTCACTAGTGGGGTCAAGACATGAATATTAAATTAATTGCCAAAATCCTCAGAAAAGTTCATGTAACGTTCGGTAACGTTTGTGACATCGCACGGAAATAGTTTTTTGTTTGCTCCAAATTCTCTGACGTGTTAGCGATTTTTTTTTTATTGCGCTTTACACAGATGATGGGTAAAATATTTCATTATATTGATAGGAACTTCTATCGTCAGGATTAAGTTTAATGCATTGTTTTGTGTGGTAAGGTTTGGTAGCGTTTGTGACATTTTAGTGCAACATTTTGGTAACGTTTGTGACATTCTGAAATAAAACATGTGCTCAGTCATGCACGGATAGAAAAAACTTTAAAATTTCAGATTGGGAAATACTTCTCACGTACCAAGTAACAAATGTATTACTGTAACAGTAGTTTATGTGGTCGAATAAAAAGGCCGATTTTTTGCTTGAACTCAAAAAAAGTTTCATTTTCTATGGAATGAGCCTATACCGTATTAAGAGCCTATACCGTATTAATTATAATGATTAATTAAAAAATAATTTTCAATAAGATCTGATATTAAGTTCCGCGACTAAACTGTTTGGAAAATACCGTACATTTTCTTTCGTGCTGTGAAGCACACAAATAATTCACCTTATCTGGGACCATAAAACCTACGACCTTATGATTTTTCTTCTTTGGACTTTAAATGAATGTGGTATACAATCAAGTAGAAAATTTATGGAGAGGAGTCTTCTGGTATTCTTCGTAACACAGACATACATGAATGAATTTGTTGTCTTGACACTAAACCGTTATAAATGTAAGTTATTAAATTATGAAAATTTTAAAGAATGTCAATTTTTCATTCATTTGATAGGATGTTTATCTGTCTATCAAACAATAGTGGATATAAAAAAAGCAAATATTGGATAATCATCTTTGTGTAAATGTGGAACTGATTATGAAAATCAATAATGTTCAACGAAAAATAGCAACCTAATAATTGGGTTCAAATGTTTAAATAAAAACAGCGTCAACATAGTTTTACAGGAGAATGAGAATGATGGGCTGCTGGGCGGCATTTGGATGTTTCCATGGCAAATGTCACAAAGGCTACTAAAATATTTCAAGATCATTCATGCCCTTGTATTTGGAAGAAGTTGAGCCTTAGTCAAGGACTGTTGGTTTTATTTAAGGACAGATCTTGAAGAAAGCCAAAACTCATTCAAATTCAAAAGTAACAACATAATGTAACATTTTGGTAACGTCTGTGACATTTGTCTGGATGACCCATTTGCAACAACGTAAAGTACGTAATAGAATATGATGAAATTCTTGTTTTCTATGCAGACTAATCATTTCATTTTTTGAAAAGCAAACTTAATAATCAGTTTGTTCATTAATGACAAACAAATTGAGGAAAATACTATGAGTATGATACCAATACCAATTATGCACATTCATTATTACAGTGAAACAGCATTAGCTGACATCAGAGAATCTTAACCACTGTTTCATTTCTTCTCTCGTGAGAACTTTGTCCAACAGAAGCTTAAGGGAAGCACAATTAGACTTCCACGGGGGGGAGTTGGAATTTTAGGTCGAGGCAAGAAATTTTCAGCGAGCATTCCGATGCATTTCTTTTTCTATTCATTGAAGTCAGATTTTTTAAAGTCATAAATTTGAATATTTCTCCTAAATAGTAGAAAATTAGGAGAGTCAAGTTATTTTTTCCTCGTGTAAATCAAGATATTTGTTTCTCAACATGCTCAAGCAGTGGGGCATTTTTTTCGCTTAGTGGTGCAACAACTTTTTTCAGAAAAACTTTCAGCCCCACCTGAAAAATTTAATGGTTAAGCCCCTAAAGTCTATACAAAATTACAGATACAGAAAAAAATCCACCAGTAGACAATCATTGCATGCAAAAGTTGACCACCACTATTTCTATTTATGGATTTATACAGTAAAGCAATTAGTCGCAGAAATTATCTACATTTATTTATTCAAAAAGCTTCTTCTAGTACAGTATGAGCATTCCATAATCAAATTTACTTTGCTTACAAATCGACAAAATGACTATTCACTCTGAATCTATGAAAAAATGTTCCATGTGTGTCTTTTAGCAACAACAAAGACCTTTTCTTTTCATTGTTGATAAAAAAAAAAACCTGAACAATTTACTACAGAATACAGTAAATATGTATAATAAAGTAGGGATCAACCTAAGAGTATAAAGGTATAGGAGACTTGACTTGAATTTGTGTATGCAATTTACTACAGGTCATAGAGGCCGAGGATGAATAATAGGTGAATGGGAAGCGGTTAATAAGCTTAAAAGATGTGCAATCACGGAAATATTGTCTACAAGCTTTAAACGTATCTAAAAGGGAATTTGATGCCATTTTCTTTTAACTGTTTTAGTGCTGATGTTATAAAACAAATAACAAAGAAACAAAGATGACCTAAAAATGAAGGCAGTCCTTAACAGATTGTGTAAAGTAGAATAATAGTAAGGTTGTTTTCATGTGATGCTGAAGATTTAGGCCTAGAGGCGCGATTGAGACACTGAAGACAAATCAAATAACGGGTTTTACTTGTTTTATTCGGAGAACAGTGATCACTCCGAAAGAAAATAAATCTGCCATTACGATGTTGATTCTTTTAATCTGAAAACGAAAAGGACTACATGGTCAGTTTCAGAAAACGCCTATATTTATCAAAAAAATGAAAAAGGCTATCTCATAAGTGAAAAAAAAAAGATCCCGAACATGGAATCCCAATTAAGTGCACTTTCAGAATAAAACACTTTTTTTTTTCAAAATTCAGATAGTGTTTAATGTTTTTCGACCGAGCTGTAGTGTATTTTGGGACTGAAATTGTTTTATATCAACATTCGGACGTAGCTAATGCATTAGGTCCGTATGCACAAAAGAGGTTTAAGAGTTAGACTAGGTTTAAAGTTAGACCTGGTTTAAGTCAAATTTTGTTCCACAGCTGAGCTAAATATATATTCCTCAACTAATATTGTCATGTTTTGTGTTGTTTGTAAGACCTTTTGTTTAAATCTTCAAGATTCGTTATCTTCAAAACTTTTGCAATTCAAAAGTGCTTCTAAAGGGCCTTTTATGGCAGTCATAATTTTGACTTAGACCCGGTCTAACTTTAAACCCAGTCTAACTATTAAACCTCTTTTGTGCAATGGGGTAGACATTTTTTCTGGGGGACCGGTACCCTGTCCCCCTCTGGTTACGCCACTGGTCATTATTGCGATAACATAAATTCGACGAATGTCAGATGAATTATGGAGCTATGTATTTACACTAAAAAATCTACATCAGCAACGTGAAAGGGGCTTGATCGCCTGCTAAAAACATATAGTAACAGACGACACAATTTTATGCCAATTCATTTTAAATGCTAACTTTTAAAATAAATGGACTGTTTCAATATATATGAAAGATTTTTTATATCACTATTGGTAGTTTTAATTATTTTTTTCTCTATCATATTCGACAAATTTGATTAATGCGTCTTGTAAACATAATTCATTACCACCGTTTCGGGTGTACGCGCTTTGAAGTTATGGTATAACAAAAACTACCCTAATTAAAAATTTGTGTTTGCAATTCAAAGGTTCTTTGTGTAAAAAATCATGTTAAGATATTCGTAAACAGAACATTAGTCACTATGTTATCTGCACTGACTTTTAAAGATTTAAAACTGTATTTTAATTTTTTGTGTATTGGTCCAAATATTACCACAACAAAAAATATTCGGGTCTCAGGAGTGCTGGTATAGACAATGATCATGTCTGTCTAAAATTACGTGAATGAACTGAATTTAAGGTATGTCCACTACCACGCATGCTTAGGAACGTAAGGGCAGCGCCATATTACAAAAATGCATCACGATAAACATGATAAACAGGCATGTAGGCATAAAGAAAAGTAGACGGTTGTGTCCAAGACACTGTCATATGTTGTTGGTTTTCCGTTATATCTTATGATGATATTAAAATAGTTAAAAAGGCAGCCAAATAAGAAATAACCTAAAAAACATTCAACAATGCGGTTTCTGCAAGTTATACTGATGAGTTCATATTTTCGCTGACTATTTACTCAATGCAGTAGAATGCTTATATTATAAATGTAGCATTATAAATGTATTACCTGTATATTAATGATAACAACTTACAGCTTGATCCAACTAAATACGTCTAAATTGAAGAAAGCAAAAATCTTTTGATATGTCAAATAGTTTTTGATGGGTATGAAATGCTCAAATTGAATACACCGATGATTTGTGCAACAATAAACATTACAGATTATGTTCACGTATGAGAAATTGCTCCCTGTGCGAAGATGGTGTCTGAAGGCACGTTACGAGATTTTCACCTATACCATTAGATACTAATGACAAATTAGAGAGGCATAGGCCTCGGCGTGATTTATGCCTGGTGAAATAGAAATGAGAACAGCCAGGTTGCTTATAGTGAGTCAACATTAAGAACAATTATCTAAATGAGGTCACATTGCCTTATTGTATATTTTGACGTTGGTTATTCATATTGATTTAAACTATACTGTATTCTAGAAATGTAAATTTTGCCCCTCAATTTGTTTAAATTTACAGTTATCATGGTTATTAGTCAGTTGCAAAAATTGAAAGGTATTTTGATTGACTTCTTAATTGAGATGGAGCTTGTAACCGCAAA
>JXSR01S049036.1:55831-70840 GCA_000969725.1 Ophiothrix spiculata
TAAGAGGTAAAATGTTACAATATTGTTTCTGAATATATTTCTCTTATCTTAAATAACGAAGCGAAGTGATAAGTGTTTATTGTTAAGGGGGGTGGGGAACAACTGTATGACGCCCAAAATGTACACCCAAAGTTTTTGGAAGTAGCTTTTGAAAAATGACAAGCCACTCCCAAAACAAAAGCCTCACAAGCGCTCACACATTTCATAACTATCTCATTTTCAATTAATTTTTCAATAAAAATTTGTGAATTATCCCCCCCACCCCTGCCCCCCGTGGCATTACCACAGAATACAAACTAACAAACAAATAAATAAACAAACAAACAAATAAAAACACATATAAAAACAAAAACAAAAAACAAAACAAAACGAAACAAAACAAACAAACAAGGCTTTTAAAACCTTGTTTGTTTGTTGGCGGATGGCGGAAAAACGAAATCATCAGACAAAGCTCAGAATAAGCAAATATAGGGGTGGGGGGGGGGGGGGGCGTCTACCAAAACTTGTAATATCTGAACATACTATAAATTAGTCTAAATGGAATCATATTTAAAATCAGATATCATAGGAAAAATAAATGTAAGGCATAGTCAACTGGAAATCAAAGTTAAAAGTTCACTGAAAGAACGAGAGGATTTTGGATGGAAACTCAATGAAGACGAAATCAAAAAGTGAATTCATATATCTTCAAGGGAAAGTTATGATCAAATATAAGGCGTTGTTGGCCACTGAAATAACGGAATGCGACACTTTTATGTGGTATTACTACTTGCAAATGCGGCAGTTTACGGGGAACAAGTTCACAAGATAAGACAATGGTGACCAAAGCACTTGTCATTACTGCTTCCGTCAAAAACACAAACATCATTATTACATCCTAAACATCCACCGCACATCAAGCAACCACCGTTTGGTCCCGGTTCTTTAGAGAGAGTCGATAGACCATGGAGTCATGATCAAAATTGTGACCCGTCATATCGAAAGGTACCTTAATACCGGCATAGTAAATTACGAGATACAAGCCATTGAAGCTGAGCATAGTCAAAAATCACGTCCAAGGTCAAATTTCTAATTTCGTCAGAAACGTTACCTTTGAAGTGTATTCTATCATATTAATCAGGTTCCAACATCCTAAACATAAGACAAATGTTTTAAAAACCGAGATACAAATTCTTTCTCCATTCACGTTTAACCAGTACAGAAACTTTAAACTTGTTTTTCTCAGAACTTTAGTTTTCGGAATCAGTCCGATACCTTTTACCAATTTGGATGTAACTTTGTAATCGAACATCCAATAACCAAAAGCAAGGTGTCATTTTAAAGCTTAAAATAAAATCTTTCAGATGAGACCAAAAAATCAATTTTAATTTTGCCGACCTTAAGGTACCTTTCAATATGACGGGTCACAATTATATAAAGTATTTGTTGTTGATGTTTGCTTTTGACAGTAAACATTACTGATCATTCCAGCTGTATATAATTCTTAGGGAAAACAATTGCTTTCAATAGTTTTTTATTTCTTATTTAGATCAATTTAGCCTTATTGAATTTTTATATGTTCAAAGAAACGATTAGTATCATAATTTGACACCACAACTCAACAGATTTTCAAATCGGCGTATAAACTGCAATTTATGTGGCATAATTAGAAAATTGCATCTGAAGAGCGATGTCATAATTTGCTAAGTAGCGACTTCAGTAACAAAGTGAATCTCGGAAGTACCACTCGGTTCTGGTTAAGAGTCTACTTAAGTAGCGCCACTTGACAACCGATTGGTCTGATTTTATTGCTCGAAAAGTAAACTGAGCAGACGACAGACAATATTACTAATTCCAAGATGAGTACCCCTTTGTGGAACAACTTTTACGATAAGATTGTTGACATTTGCGACAGCACATACTTAGCGCTGTCAAAATTATACAAAATGTTATGAAAGGAGGAAAAACACACGAAAAGGGTAAATTTTCCGGGGCTGAGCTGAATAAGCTATAGGCAAAATAGCCTGTTTAGTAGAAAATGAAGAAAAAAATGATAGGATGGTGGCATATGCTCGACGGCTCACTGACTACACCGTGAATGCCATACGCTGACTCAGATGCATTAAGTTGATTAGTTTTTTGCTCGGCAAATCGCTCGTCGGGTTGTGGCGAAACCATGATTACCGACAGAAATTACATTATTGTGATTAGAAATGAAGCCGGCTCTTTTTTTTTTTTTAATTTACAGAAAGTATATAATACCGTATCAAGGTTTCAAAAAGAGAAAGCGTGTCTCAGGTGCTATAAACTGCAGTTTAATCTTTTAAGAGAGAGATATAGAAACATAGGGACACGAGTGCGTGGCATCTTTGCTAATCAGCGGACTGGCTAGCCATGAGGTTCGCCTGAAACCCCGCTGGATTGTTACATTATCAAAAGAGAATTTCATGATCTACTGGGCTATAAACGAGCTGGGGCTATGTGGTTAAGTAGATGATAAAGATGGCCACATTTATTATATTTTGGCATGATCAATTGATGACATAAAAATCAAAAGGCGTAATTAGATTATGATTATTGTTCATATTATAAACCAGCGGGTATAATGTTGGTAATATAGATTTTCAATAGGTAACTATGTCAGAAAATATAATTTCAAGACATGGTTTTCAGATACAAAATCGTAATGTCCTTTAAGGTAAACAGAAAACGAAATTCCTGTATCCTTGCATATATCAATTTTATTCCATTTCGACTTTTAACCACAAATGCCTTTGATATAGGGTTGGTTACAATACTACAATACTAGATATGTTCTGTACCTCTCATAACCATTGGGGGAAAACAAAATTATGTTATTTGTACAAAATGAATACAGTGATATTTTCAGGGCCTGGTATTTGCAAAGTTGTAGCTTTCTAGGTCATTCCAACCTCTTCATCAAAATGTATTCTTTCTTTCATTAGACCTCTAAAATATGTACTACCGTATTCGCTGGTTTATTTGTTAATTTTTCATAATGTCTTGAATCAATGGTTTAAAGATAATACTTATCTATCATTCACGACAAATAAGTGTCCTGTATGAAGGCATTTCATGAATCTTTAAAACATCTGTGGACGGACGAGTATCGTGCGATATGGATATGGCAAATATACTTCCAGGGGCTTGTATACTTCAGATATTTACAATGATGATACAACTTGTTGTAGTATTCAAAAAATGGCAAAAACGAAAAGAGTACATGAATATTTTGAAAACAATTGATATTTAACAATGCACAACATGCAGAAACAAAATAAGCGTAGATTTAAACAGAAATGCTATTAAAGTTCTCTATTAGTTTGTTACATCTGGTTAGCAACATACATGCAATAAATACCCTGTGTGCAACCAGTTGTTTTGTTAGGTACATATTGTTATTTTATTTTAGGTACAGTTTTGTCTACAAATTAAGTACAGAACTGTTGGAATTGGTACAATAATAGGTTGGTATTTATTGGAACCGCTATCATGCAGCCAGATGACTCTTTGTCACATAAGATGTACTCTTCTTTTCCACATTCATCAGATATTGAGACTATTAATTATCTTCAAATCACATGCAAGGTGACTTGTTTTTGGAAAACAAAATACTTGTGCTATTGTGTTAATATCTTTTTTTTTTGGTCATTTTTTGGATGAACTAACTTCAATGTTTTCAATGATACGTTATTTTTGTCAATGCCATTGCTCATGATTTTTTTCAATACCCTGAACATTGCACAAAAAGTATTTAGCTAAATACGTTTATAATCATACTTGTTTATTGAATGGGCTGATCTAAATAGGATTACAAAATAATTATTAAATACTGACACAAAATTATGCTCTTGCTACAACATAACAATGGCATTGATATCGTATCATTACAGACCTTTAAGAACTGCGTACTTTTCTGATGTGACGTTTTCAGGTGATTCACTTACAACAACCGGAAATTAAACCTGTTCCGAATGTGTTGCTACAGACTCCTAATGACATTTTGATTTCATTGGATCGGTAATAATCATAATATTACTACCTGTGTATCATTGCAGATGTGAATTTTGCTCCTCTATTTAAAAGGTTTGCTTGTTTTCTAATTCCGGTTTCAACTTAATCTTTGTTCGTCGTTATCGTGACAATAGTTGCTACAGACAATTCGAAAAATGTCTTTGAAATTCCGGTTCAACTTAACCTGTGGTCGTCATTATCGTCACAATAATTACTACAGACAATTCGAAAAATGTCGTTGAATCAATAATCGTATTGCTTTTTGAACGTGCGGTGAAACATATTTTGACATGATTTTTTCTGTTGTGTGGTTGCACAGTTTAAAAAATGCATAATCTTATTGCTTGTCATATTAAAAGTAGGGTCCGATCTTAATTTCTTATAGGTTACCAAATATTTAGTTGCCTTTACTCAAATAAGTATTCTTTGTTAAATTATTTTAATGTATTTTTAAAAAAAAAATAGGTTTAGTGATGAAAATATTGACTGACCACCTATTTAGTGGTCGTTATTGAAATGAAAATTTGATTACACAAGTATTTATTTCTCTTAAGGTACTATTACCTATAACTGCTTTTTAAAAATATATATGTGACACATACAGTGCACATGAAATGCGCGCAGAAACCGCACATTTATTTGGTTTGATAACGCATTTATTGATAGCACTGGCACTGACCACTGTCACCGTAGTTCAAGTATATTGTAGTTCAGTACGCATTTTTATAAATGGGTGCATTTATGGCAAGTTTTACTTGAGAGGATACTAATATGGAACATCAAAGCGTTGTTTGTTTGTTTTGATTCTTTCACGCCTTTCTTTAATTCAAATAAGTACTTATGAATTTTCATATCCATGTGGAATCATAGCTAATACATTAATCACAGTATTATTATTTTCCTGTTACCAGCAATTGGCTGTTAAGAAGAACAGTGTGTATTTACAGTAACTGTTTACAACTTTGTGTGACCATCCATCCCAAACCAGCCGTAAATGCAGCCTTTTTCATTTTCACCTTTTTTTTAAAAAATATTTGCAAATATCATGTTATAAGGATTAAACTGACACCTCGATGAACATCACTTGATTTTTAGAAGTCAAGTTATGGTCCATCAAAGTTTGTCAAGGGGTAAAAAAGTGTAACCGAGAAAAACGCGCTTGAAGATCAGTAAACCCTAGATTGTCTTAAAGATATGCAGATTTATTTCATATTTTCTATCATTTTTTGAAATAAAAGTAGAAATACTTTGTAGTGAGCATAAGGATTGTGAATGTGTCAAAAAATCAATTTTGGAAAATTACGACCTTGACATGTATTTTCACCTGTATTGTAATATGAAGTTTCTTGCATGTACGGCTCATACGGGCTGGACAGCCAAATATATTCTAATTTTAGAATTACTGGATTTTATTTAAAACGTATACGGTATATGTATAATTTGAACAATATTATCAGTACGTATTTCTAGGGTTAAGAATATTGAGCACGAACACAAAATGGCTAATTTGACATCAAATGACCCCGGAGTATCGTCCGAAATGTCCTATCAAATGATGAGAGAAAGGTAATTGCAGATAATGGGTCTATCTCGAGTGTACACAATCGTGACTGTCCAAAAGCTTTAAAAATGTGGACAGTTTGTATAGATGTTTGGCTTCCAAGCCATTGCGAAATGAGATCGTGGTGTGTTATACGAGTTGATTTTGTTGCCGGGTATTTCCCGAACTCATTAGCTAATTGTTAGCGAAACCAATAATCGTAAGTGGCGAAACGAGCGACAAGTTTTTTTCAGCTACGACATGCTTGATGTGTTTGAAAAAGCTGTTCGAACAAACGAAATTTTATAGTTCTTTGGTTCGAAAAGCTAACTATGATATTTGTAGGCTCTCTATATATTTTAATAGACATCCTTGTTAATATTTAGTCACATCTGTAAAGAGTTCACTAAAAATATAATCATCATCAAAAGGAGACAGTTGTCTTAACCTTTATCACCATGTTATGCAATACCTGAAATAGAATATTTCACTTTTAAGAATGGTAACAATCCATATCTTGTACATTTGTGGACTTGTCTCATCATAGGTTCCTAAGAGTCACATATATGTGATGACTCACCCTGAAAAGGGGGACTTTGCGACGTATCACTTTTCAATGTCAAGAAACAGGTGAAAATAGACAGCAAAAATAAAATTAATAATAAGAATTTCCAGCAGAATTTCTGTTGTAAAATTTGATCGCCTTGATCAATTTCAACAAGTAAGGTGTCATTTTAAATCTTAGAAAATGCTGTGACAGATAAAATGATAAACTCAAAATTGATATCATCTGCAAAGTCCCCCCTTTCGGGGTGAGCCATCACATTTGTTCGAAATCTTTCTTAGATCCCCTTTGACTTTTTCCTGACAATTTATAGCCTACGTTCACGCGCATACAGGTCGATGTGCTGCTTATTTGACAGAGAACACTATCATGACTACTTACATACACAAGTCTTTTATAGATTTTTAAAAGTTAAAAATAATGATATACCATTCAAATTTTGTTTTATTAAATATGATTGTTTGAAAGTAAAGACATATAGAATGAAACAAAATTGTATTTATTTTCTTACATAACAAGTGATAACCACAATCAAATTTACACAACAAACATAGACCTATAATTAATGGAAAAACATCAGATATTTGACAGTTGACACATATTAATCATTTCCTAAAAAACACAATTTGGGTGTGAATATCAAATAAAGTATATGTCTTAACTTACACGCGATTGTTCATGACCTCAACTCTATTATATTCTCACATATTTTGCTCATTTATTATACCATCAGGTTGACAGAAAATGGGTCTTGCTTTTGGGTATGTTTAATTAGAAAGCGTTTTGCACTTCTTCCCATCACTATTACTTAGCATATATAATGTAATTTGCTTCCAATTGCTTCATATACCATATCTCTTTTTCAGAGTTGATGATTGCTGTTGATTATGATGTAAACGAAGACAACGGTTTTATTGAAAGTGGTGAGATATGGGCTAATCAGTGTATCTGTATTGGGTCAGTTTTAAACCGGTTTAATTGTCTATAGATGAACAAAAAGCTCAATTCAGTTGGTGATAAATCACAAACCCTGTAGAACATGGGGACGTTTATATCTACATGTATTTATAGCTTTTCAGGATGAATAATAGACTGAAAATAATAATACAAATAGTAGTTGAAATAAACTATGAATGGAATTACGGCTCATATTTTCACAGTGACATTTTTACGCTTTTTAAGATAAGAATGACGTTTTCTTTTCACAGTGATTTTCATTCTGACAGCTAATTCAAAAAGACCACTATATATTTTTAAAAAGTCTGCAATGTTCTGTATAGCAACAATAATATTATCAACATCACAAAACTACACATACATAATTATGTTCTGGTTTTAGAAACATTACAATTGGGTGTTGCCAAATGATTGTAAATAAAATGTGTAAAAGTTTAAAAAAACACCTTTATTTCTTTAACTTTAAAACAACAACTTGTCAAAATTTAACTTAAGCTCCGATAGGATGCTAAAGATGGATGTCAACATTTTACATAAAATCTTTTGTGTAGCCTTTATTTTAAAAATTTTATTGCAAAGGATGTTACTCATGTTATATCTTTTTCCATGATCAGAATTTAGATAAACTAGTAAAAGAAACAGTTTAAACTCAATGTAACGCACTAGTTTTCAAAATCTTAAACCGACAAACCCCATTATAACTAATGAACCCTGTCTCTCTTATTATAGATGTCACCTACCAACTCCCATCATTACTAACATAGCTTATTTTATCTTTGTATCTTTGAACTGAAAGTGAAATTTGTACAACACTTACTGCAATAACCTGAATCTATAATGTAATTTGCTATATAACGTTTCCCCTGTGTCACCTATTCTTATATAAAGTTATGACCCATGTGATAAAGCTAGGGCGTATATATTTTAATCCTTATATAGGTAAATTTTGGACCTTATTATGCGAGAAATTATATCAAGGTGCAGTATTGTATCTATTGGTAGAATTGCGCCGTTCTTAAAATATGAATGGAAATCCGAAATAAGGCATTATCATGATAACTGGATATTTGAAATATCTATCGGAATAGATTTAGCGAACAGTTGTAAAGATATAATGAAATGACTTTTATAATGTTCATTTATTAATTTATTTATTAACATTGAAGCAATACTATGTTCTAAATGCCGAAGATAAGAAATAGTCATCATTATACAGGGTGTGCAAGAAAGACCTCTAGTCACGTTCAATACCCTGTGTCTCCATTTTATACAAATATTTGAGATTTTCTTTTTCAATTAGGCTGAATCTGCCATTAAACATGTGAAAATACTTTAATTTGTTTTTTTTTAAATAAAGCTAGTGCGATTTAATTTAAAAATTGCATTATTTCCATTCGATTTTTGTTATTTTAAAATTCTTGCAAGAATAGTATTTTTAAACGATACGTGTTGTATGTAGCATCATTACCTCTTACATCGAAAAGATGATTATCAATTAAGGCAACTCTTGAGCACTTTTAAGGGAAAATGATACTTCTATTTTATATTGTTGGCCGTTGAATAGAAACCCTGGTTGTAGCCCTGATAAATTTGGACAAGTCCTTGGCCATTTTGGCAGAGCTGTTCAGCATGGCTTTTCCACAGTTTACTAATATACTTTCATACTCATACATTTCATACATTCCGCATTCATTTGCATCAATTTAATAACTAGCTTGTTATTTTATTTTCTTTACGAAAAACGTCATGTATGAATTAAATGAACTACTGCTCTTGATGTTCATGAAATTGCACCAAAATATGCACTGTTTGTCCAATTTGGCATAGCCCTTAACGTAGTAAGACATAAGATGCCGTAACTTCAACTTTATTACATTCAACAAGTACCGTATTACTATGAAATATTTAAAAAGGTAAACAGCGATAAATGGTAATAAAATTCTGAATTTTTTTCCTTGTATCTGCCTTCTTTCCAACTATAGCTGGATGGACGAACAAGTGTCATCAATTAATCATTGGTACAAAATGACCAATCTGACATTAAATCAATCAATGATACAAGTACTTGCATAACATGCATACCCCATGAAGGAGTCTATTCGTAAATGACCCCGTCCAAATGTTTTAAAAGACAAAAGAGAGGTAATTGCAAATAATGAGCCCTCTTTGGCGCAGACTGTCCAGAAAAGCTTTAAAATGTGAACATTTGGGTTTCAAAATTAGTACAAAATTAGATTATGTTGTGTTCAACGATTTGTTTTGTTTCCGAGTATCATTAGCTAATTGTTAGTGAAACCAATAATCGTAAGTGCTGAAACGAGCAAGTACTTGACACGCTTAATGTTTTCTAGCTACGACATGCTTTACGTGTTTGAAAAATCTGTTCGAACAGCTTATGTCATGCATAGTATGATATTTTGCTTTGATAAATTTGAACAGATCTATAAAGGGATAACTGAGAAACGGTGTTTACAGTGGCGTAGCAAGGATTTTCGATCAGGGGGGGGGGGGCTACAAAAAGTCAAGTTACAAATATGCCGACTATAAAGGTCACGATGTGCCATTTGACACCCCTCCCTCGGTTGTACTAAATTCATGAAAAAAGAGAGCCAAGTTAAGCCAAACATACTAATTTTCCTGCCAAAATTTGCACTATTTAGGTATTAAATTGTCCGAGACACACTGAAAACTTTAACTAGTCAAGCAGCTGCTTGACTAACGTTAAGTTAGTCAAGATGTGTACCATCTGGACTAACTAAAAACTAGTCAGTAACTAGTCAAGCGACTAGCCTAAACTAGTCCAGCTTGCTGGACTAACGTCAAGCTGGTCAACAGACTAACTTAAAACTAGTCAAGCAAGTAAAATGAAATGAGACTAGTCCAGCATGCTGGACTAGGCTAAGTTAATCATCCTTGTTAGTCCAGCAATACAGACTAACTTAAAGCTAGTCTAAATGTGTACCGTCTGAACTAGCTTAAAGTTAGTCACACTGACCAGTTTAGGTTTTCAGTGCAGGTTAATGTTTTAAAAAATGTCACAATTTGCGCCCATTTGGCGCAAATTTTGAAAAAAAGACATGTCAAAGTACCAAAATTTGCAAAGAAAAAGACCACTGAGGTATACTAGACAGCCTAATGTGCTTCCCATGTTTTCCGCACACCCCTTCTAACCTTTTTTTGTATAAACCCAGGCAATTGCCCATAGAATGGACTTTTCGTCACAATTAAACAAGGTTTAACTCACGGAGGTTGGCGCATTGTGTATTTTTTGGTTTAGATTAAATATTTTAGTGATTTTGCTGACTTAGTGTGGGTCTGAAGAACAATTCCAGTTGGCAAAATTTTGTGACAATAAATATACAGTATGCAAGATAAAATGATGACCGAGCTGCCTGTTTCGGCCCATGCAGCAACATTTTCAACTTAAACTTGGTCCAAGCAAATGGTCCAAGCAAATGTGCTTTACCCTTTCTAACTCAAATGCTGCCAACACTGACACTACCCTCACTAGCCCCCCTCCCCCACTTCTGTCTTCTCATCTCTTTTCTCTCCCTTTGCACTTTTTCTTCCTTTCCTTGTCTGCAGTCTCAATTTGCCAACTGACAGTAATGTGCCGACCCACCGCCCCCCCCCCTCCCACCACCATAGTAAAACAGACTATCCCATTCAAACATTCAAGTTCTAAAGAGAATAACATTTTCTGTAAAAAGGTTTAAAATTAAGATACCGTATTTTATGACTTTTGAACAAAGTTGTTAAACAAATATGGGATCCACCTTTGATACAAAAACCCCGTCTGGAATCCCAACACCTATTAATAGGGTGTGGGTCTTTTGTTTTATTTTTTGGGACGCCAGAGAAACACCTTTAGATCATTGTCATAGTTACATACACCATCCCATTAAAGCATTCAAGCTCCAAAGACAGCAACATTATCAGTGAAATAAATGTTTAATATTCAAGATATTTTGTAACAGTATCGTAAATTTTAAAAAACAAAATATGCAGAAATGGAATTTCCAACCACCTTTGAGACAAAAATCGTACAGACTTCCAACACTTTAATTTAGGGTTTTTTGTATTAAATAGCCGAACTATGTTTACATAATTAAATATAATTTATATCGTTTCTATATTCGTATGTTCGAAATTTTATCGTGGACTTTGTTAAGTGTTGTTAACTTCTCGGCAACTTATGGCCAACATCATGAAATTGTAATGATAGATCACACTAACTCTACGTCTTTTGTTCACACTTAACAGTTTAGCGAGCAACAATAATATAACATTAAAATTTATTATTATATGCTATGGTTTAAAAAAGATGAAATAATAACAATTTTGAAGTGTGAAACACTATCAAATTTACAAAATAACAGCAGACATATAATTGATGGAGAATATCATATATTTGACAGTAGACACATATAAATCATTTCATTATAAAAATAATATGATTTGATTATTAAATAAATTACACGAGATTGTTAATGACCCCAATCTATGACCTCAACTATTTTGCTCATCTATACCCATCAAGTTGGCAGAAAGTGGTTGTTTCTTTTGGGCATGCTTATTGGAAAATATCTCACACTTACTTCCTATTCGCATATCAATGTCATTTGCTCGCAATTATTGCTTCATATACTATATCTCATTTGTTAAGGTGATGGTCTATAATGATGTTTACGAGGACAGCGGCTTTATTCAGTGCATCTGCATCGGTCATTTTAAAATCTACTTAATTGCTAATGATGATAATCCTCTAAATTTGTTTTAGACCATAGAGTGAAATTTACACTCTTTTCAAGAGTTATTTTTTTTGTCTTTTCACTCTGATAGCTTTACAGGTCACTTAAAAAGAAAATGGTACTGTACCTCTATCGCTCTTTAAATACGGATTTTTGCTTTTTACAAAAAAGACCATTGAAATCACATTATCTTACTCATTTTCTTTCAATTTGTTTACCTCTATCCATTCCACAAATTAAGAACTTTATTTTTAGCGGAACTTTGTAATTTTGAAGCAGTTTAAAATTTAATTGTTACAACAATGATATTCATAACATCACAAAACTAAACAAACGTAATTATATTCTGGTTTTAATCTGTAAAATGTGTCAGAGGCAGAACTAAGCAAAAACAAAACAAATACAACATCAGCAACAAAACTGTTTCAAGAATTTGGAAACAACATCTTTTTTAGAACTCAACTTTATCTCTTATGTGTTACTTGGGATAGATATCAATCAATCACATAAAACCCCTTTGTGTATATTTGTAAATTCTGCTGTGAAAGAAGCGACTCCTCTTGTGCACTATTCCATCATGAAGATTAAGATGAATTAATAAATATTAAAGAAACAGTTACGCACTAGTTGTCTATGTTTCCAAAATATTTTATCAAGAATATATAAACCTCATTAAAGATAATGAAACCCTACGTCTCTCTTCTAGCCGTCACCTACCTACTCCCATCATCACTTACATAGCATATTGTATCTTTGAACTGAAAGTGAAATTTATACGCCACTTATTGCATAACCTGAATCTGTAATGTAATTTGCTATATTACGTTTCCCCTGTGTCACCTATTCTTATGTATAGTTATGACCCATGTGATAAAGCTAGGGCGTATATTTTGGTCCATAAAATAGGTAAATTTCAAAACTTTTAAATGTGAAAATTAGCCAATTATCTTGGTAAGACCCATCGACGCTGCTCTTGGGTCAATATGTCTCCCTTTGATGTATGATATCGTTTCTGTCTAAAAAAGCTTTAAAATGTGAACAGTTGGGTTTTCAAACCATTGTAAAATTAGATTGTTTTGTTTCCGGTTATTTCCTGAACTTATTAGCTAATTGTTAGAGAAACCAATAATCGTAAGTGGCGAAACGAGCGAGTACTTGACACGCTTAATGTTTACAGTTTTGTTTTCTTGCTACGATACGCTTTGTTCGAAGAGCTTATATTATGTATAGTATCATCATGATGATATTTTATAGGCTCTATAGTTCACTTATTTTAATCAGACGCCATTGTTCAATAGTATTTCATCAGATCATTAGAGGGTTCTCAAAAACCAGTGTAAAATGTTGATTATATTAGGCGATTATATTTTAACAGAGAACCACCTTATGTGAAAACGTTTAGGAATAGGAGGGTGTTTGTTTTTGGTCATTTTCTCTATTACAACTGTTTGGGTAAATGATACAAACAAGAATGGTATTTTTAACCACTTTTAACTAAAACAAACAACCCGTCAAGAATTCCAACACCCTCTAGTCGTTAGGTCTTTTGTGTGTGTGTGTGTGTGTGGGGGTGTGTGTGTGTGTGTTTAAAAAGCCGAATTTCATATAGATAATTCACATTGAAAGTTTATGACATCACCGTGGACTAAGTTTAGGTCATATAATAATAATAATTCCGGCATTTATATGGCGCATTTTCCAGCGGATACAAAGCACTGGCCATTATTATTACGCCATAACAAGGGAATCGTCAGAACCATTTCACCTTAAACTAGGTCATTTACGGCCAATGACCAAAGACGCAGACATATCAGCGCTTAGGTTGTGATATTCGGATCGACGAGGCAAGTGTGATAAAGTAATTTGACCAGGTTCACATCACGTTGGCATAAGCAGGGCTCGAACTCACAATCTTCCGATCATGAGTCCTACGCTGCTCCGTTAGACACACACGGGTAAAAGGCATAAGTGATGCATCATATCAATAGGTACTTTAAAGTCTGCATAGTAAACTACGTGATACGTGGGCTTTGAAGCTGAGTATAGTCAAAAATCACGTCCAAGGTCGAATTTTTAACTTCATCAGAAAACCTTTGAGGTGTATCAAATTAATCAGGTTCCAACATACCAAACATAAGAAAAATGTATTAAAAAGCAAGATGAAAATCATCTCTCTATTCAAGTTTTACTCAGTAATAAACTAAGAACTATAGTTTTCCGAATCAGCACGATGCCTTTCACCAATTTAGATATAACTTTGCAACCGAACATCCAATAAACCAAAAGCAATGTGTCATTTTAAAGCTTTAAAACACAGCTTTCAAGAGAGAAAAATAATTTCGAATTAAGAACACCTAAAGTACCTTTCGATATGGTGGGTCGCATATGATCTAGATTAGATGTGATTCATTTCATGGCCCACATGAAAACTGTAATAATAGATTACACTACAGAACGTAACTTTCAGTCTTTTATAAATACTTAACAGTTTGAAAAAAGCACATCATCTAAATTTATAATGAATATAATGGTTGAAAGTAATGACCCATAAAGTAAAATAAAATAATATTTATTTTCAAAATGGGGAACCACTATCAAATTTACAAAATAAAAGAAGACATATAATTAATGGCAAATATGAGATATTTGACACATTTCGTTAAAAAAAAATAAAAAATTTGGGTTTGAATATCAAATGAATTACATGCAATAATTCATGACCTCAATTCCTTTGTATTGTTACCTATTATGTTCATCTATACCCATCAATTTGTCAGCAACTGGCTCTTCCTCTTGACATGTGTAATTAGAAAGCATTTCATATTTATTTCTTATCAACAAAATGCTTACAGTTAGTTCATATATCTCGTTTGTAACTGACGATTGCTGTACAGAAGGTAATGATGTAAATGAAAACAATGGTTTACTGAATGTGTTGAGATATACGTTAATCAGTGTATCTGTATTGGATAAATTTCAATCCAGTTTGATTGTCTATACATGACCACAATGCTCAATATGCAGGAGGAATCATAATGCTCATCCTACAATGTTTATGAACATTATAGCATATCAGTTCGGCGGAACTCACAATTCTGATACCCGTATCCGAATTCGGATTAAAAACAGCTGAAACGGGATATCAGCTGAAATGAATATTCAGCTTCGCCGCGCACCATACC
>JXSR01S049038.1:0-10121 GCA_000969725.1 Ophiothrix spiculata
TATTAAATTATCTCCAGGAGCTTTGTTTGATCTTTTATCTGGTAAATCCATTTGAGGTACAAATTTAGGATTTCAAAAACACAGGATAGTCACACCACCATCAAAGAGCTATATTGCAAATACATTTTCCCTCTATTTGAGCCATTTCTGTGTAAAGTTTTGTACTTTCTTGGATTTTACTACACTTTTAAGCTTTATTTCTAGCATTTCCATAAGTTTTTAATTGTAAGAAGAAAAAAAAAGGAAACTAGGCGTAATTCATGATATAGATGTGACAAAAACCTCATCTCTTTTCTAGCTAAATAAAAAGAACATAACAACAAAAATGTGTGCATGCAGAAAATTTCATTTGATTCCGACGATTTGTTTTCAAGTTACAAGCTTTTCAGCATGAAATTTTTAAAATCCTCATAGTCTACTGTGTTATATTTACTATCGGTGCCCCGACAGTAATTCATTTTCTCACTCAATTTGGATAGAGGTATAACCTTCAGGATGAAAAGAGGGTTATGAATTACCCCTTTCAAGTTATAAAGAGTGAAAGTTTCAATTTTAGAGGTTCAAGTATAATTTCAACCTTTTTTTTGTGTCAAATTTCCATTTTTATAATTGTCCAATATTTCTGAAAAATCAGTTTGTCAAACCTTGCTTTGGTAAAAATCAATTTCTAAGACACTACTTCTGACAAAAAATCAGTTTCAAAGCACTTATATGCTGGAAAGCCTGATCAGCATGTACCTACCAAAGAGAGTTATTAAATATAGGAGGGACTTAAAGGGGCATTGGACAAGTTCAGCATCATCCCCAAACATTTTGAGATTTTTGCATCATTTGAAGTATTAGTGGTAATAATGACAGCATGCAAAGTTTCATTGTCAAATTCAAACCCTATATATCAAAATATTTAGATATTCTCTTATTTTTAATTATCGTTGACGACAAAGATAAATACTGCCCTCTATAGATGAATTTCTAGAATTGGCCTTTTCAGGAGATAAAGTGAAAATTTGAAATTTCTTTTGCTTTTCCTGCAATCTATGATGTGAAAAGGGATGTTTTACAAACAAATCTTTGGCTCTTTTTCATTGTATAGCATCAATAAATACGTTTAGAGAATAGCCTCATACCCAAAATCAACAAATAAAATAAAATTCAAATTTTTGACTTTTTTGAAGGTTTTGATCAAAATTTTCCTGATATTTGGTAATTGACTGTTATTTTCTAACATAGGAAGTGTAAATCATCCACAAACAATGTCAAAATTTTGTTCAATGCCCCTTTAAAAGTCCCTCCTATATTCAACACTATTTTAGTTGTTGATAAAAGTAGCTATAACAAACAACAGCATAATTATGACTATCGATGCAGCAATATCAGATTGGTTCAAAAATAGATTTAAGTGCAAACAGTTTGAAATGAAGAATTATGAACAACTACTATAGGCCATTCATGTGCATATTTTCCCTGAGCTTATTTTGTCATGCTGAAATTGTACCAAAATGTTATTTTCCCACCTATTACATATGGTATGGAATTAAATTTGAGATCCTGAATTTCATTAAAAAAACAGCAATAACGGGAAAAGCATTTAACTTTTAAGGCAAATAGTTTCAAGGGTATCAATATATACCACCAAAAACAAGCCCAAAATGAATGCCATGGGTGATGCCACTCTGTTGGTAGGATCTTAATAGTACAGTATTGCTTTATGAAAAAGCATACAGTATTTTAAAGAATTAAGTTTTTCTGTTCACAGGGTTTTTGGAGCTGATGCTAGTTGCTATACCCGTTTGCGTGAAAGTCATCTTGTTCACGCATGTATATTTACAATGTGTGATTGGTCTAATTCTTGTGCTTGTCTGACAGCCGCGCATGTTACGATCGAGTTAAACAATGCAGTACGTAGGCAAACTTAATAGATGAAAATACTGTAAATATGTAGCGTAACGACAAACATTACTCATAGAAGCATATCTTATCATTCATCTTACTTCAATGTTGCTTCAATAAGCAACATATAGAAATATTCAACAGCATCCTTTGCCTTAACGCTACACATAAAGTGGGACAAGGTTGCCCAGATCTACCCTATCTACTTATGATAACAATTAATGATCAACCATGGTTCAACTGTACAGGAAACTATATTTGGCAAGTCTGCTATTAACTGAAGCTTGACAAATTGGTTCAATGTCATAACCTTGATCAAGTTCAGTACAGTGTTGGTCTTCAAAATTGAATTCCATAATTAGTTTCTATTATCGTCAGTAACAATAGAAATTAAAAATAAGTAATTTGTTCGAAAATTAGATTTTCTGCGATTGACAAATTTATGACAGAAACTTGGCCCATATAAATTAGTTTAAAATACAATAAACTTTATTGTGTCTCCTTCAAGCAGTCATGTTAAATTTGGGTTGTTTTACCACTATTGAACCAAAATTAATTTTTAGGTTCTTCCAAAATTTCATTTTATTTGTCATGATGGGAAATCAAATTCATATGAAAAGAACCTACTGGCAAACAATGTGGTCTAGACACAATATTAAATTGTTTCCATAATTTAAACTTGAATTTAATTCAAATGATGTGAAAATTTCACACAATATAATCTCAGGACCCTGGGAGTGTTGGTTAATAGCAAATTGAAACTGATCCCATCTTATCAGTAATTTGTTATATGTGACCGTTCACCGCAAACTTCCTGTCAGATACGGAGCAAAACACATAAACTGAAAAGATTAGATTTTTATGTACCCGGTATTTGAAATGTTCATGCCATTAAATTTCAAACTCCTAGACTAACATTTTCTAGACATAGTTGAATTGGAAATGTGCTTAGAATGATAACTTTGATGTAAAGGTTCTGTTTTACATATTGTGACATGTCATGTAACTAAGCTAACAAATTTTTCATGTTCTAAAAGTTCATGCTCTTTTCATGTGCATTTGCATGTCAACCCTTACCATACAATATGCCTAATTAAGCAATATTCAAGCAATATCCTTAGCAATATCAAAAAATATTGCTAATTATTTTCCTAACTAGCAATATATTGCTTAAATGATAGCAATATCTTTACTTTAACCATATTGTTAGCAATTCTGTTAACAATATCAATAGGTTAGCAATACTGTGAGCAGTGCGATTAACAATATCAAAGGGTTAGCAATATTGTTAGCAGTAAATTTGGTTAACAATATAAAGGGGAAGTTATTTAGTTAGCAATATGGAACACGTACATCAGCAATATTGTTAGCAGTTAAGTTAACAATATCAAGGGTGGCATGTGTTAGCAATACAGTGAATGCAGGAGGACTCCTTTTCTTTTGCTCTGTTCTCAACTCTTATTTGTCCTCTTTTTACTCGGTTTTTAAGACAAATAACCTTATACAGTGTTGTCTTATGTTGTTATACAACCATCTACTCATTTGCTGAATCTGGACTTTGCAAATTTTTGGAGGATTTTGATGCCATTTCAAGTTCAGCGGCCAAATCGTCCACTTGAGGTGCAAAATTCTGCAGCCTTACAGAAACACATGGGGTAAGCTTATACAACTTAATAAGCCTCGAAAGTGTTTGGAAGTAGCCTAGCCAAGGTATAATTCATGCAAAATGGTTTAAAAATGTAAAAAATGTTTCAGAGGAATATATTTTGCATGTTTTGAAACCCAAATCCATTCATTTTGAACCAAAAAATCTTGAGTGAAATTCAAGCTAAGATATGCCTCAAATATTGCTTATTAGGCATACTGATATTGCTAATAAGCAATATATAAACAATAAGCAACATATTGCTAATACAAGCAGTATACTAGCAATATATGGCTAACAATTTATGCCTACCAGTATATTGCTAACAATAGCAAAATATTGCTAAGATATTGCTCTAATATTGCTAAGATATTGCTCTAATGGCAGGCAGAAAACCCGCTGGATGGATGGCATTAGAGAATATACTGGCCTATCTGTCAATGCAGCCTACCGTTATGCTCAAGATCCGCACAGTTGGAACGACATCATCAAAAGGGTCACAACGGGTCAGTCATGACTCATAGGACGACGACGACGATTGCTCTAATATTGCTAAGATATTGCTCTAATATTGCTAAGATATTGCTCTAATATTGCTAAGATATTGCTCTAATATTGCTAAGATATGCCTCAAATATTGCTTATTAAGCATATTGATATTGCTAATAAACAATATATTTTAAGGCATATATGCCTAATTCTATTGCTTAGCATATTGCTTAAATATGGTTAATTTTTCTGGTAAGGGAATTGACTGTCTGGGCCGTGCAAAATAGCGATTGTAACGGGGACTCTAAGGATGATTTTCATTGTCACATGAATTTTTTTGTATGATGGTATTTATTTGTTGTTTAATTTGGTTTGTTTTGTATTGTTTCATAGGAAAAAGAATAATTTAATTTTTATTTTTGTGTGAAAATTGAGTGTTCCATGAATTTCCTTTTTTTTTCGTTTTCTTCTTCGTTTCTGGGTTTTTTTTTTCCATTTTTCAGTATTGCAGGAAACTTTGGAGCTTAATGTTATGCTTTATAGAATCGTAGCTCCACCTCTGGGTGTGTATGAACTTGAAACAAGTATTTTAAGTTCATACACACCCACAAACATCATTTTAAAGCAAAAAATATGTTCTTTTTGAATTTGCAATAAAACAAAACTGCATGACCACTGGCTGTCTGCAGTTTGCAGTGGATGATCACACATATGAGTGGTGCTCCAGCAAAATGAGCGAAAAGTCACAATTGAAGATTTTGAATAAATGGCTGTAATAATGTAGTGGGAAGATCAAATTTTTTTGACACAAAACGCAATAATGCATAAGTGTTAATCTACACCTCGCATTTTGAAGGTCAATGATGCCGGGAAGTTCAATTATTCACAGGTAATTGATCACGTTTTGCTATCATACACTATAGTAATCAGTAACTTTAAAATCGATTTGCGACATATTTTTACTGCCAGATTTTGAGTGGACTGCCTTGAACTTCGATCTCTAAAATGAAGATTGTAGAAAGAAAGTGTGACATATTATATCATTTGAAAGCTGAGATTATAGAAAATTAGAATATGTCATAAACTCAATTTTGAAATTTGTGACTTTCCGCTCATTTTGCAAGAGCAACACTCATATATTCTTTTTCTCATTGGCTTGTCCACTTACCCACTTCCTCAAACTGGTCATAGCCTAGAGTTAAACACAGGAATGTCTGTCCATAATCCCTGGCACTGTTTGGCCAAGAATAGCTCATATTACCAAAGTTGGGGAATTTGGGAACACTATGGACCAACCAAAAGCCTGTGTCAGAGTCTAATGCAACAACACCTAAAAGGGAACAAGAATTTAGAAAAGAAAAACATGCTTGATATATTATCAGATAACAGTAACCCTACAACACTAGTGTGCATTTGTATTAGGCCTAAAAAATAATTGTTTGACATACAAGAACACAAAATATTTGACACATAGGCCTATACTAAAACATCTTCACTTTTTCTGTAACACATCTTTTATTTGTCATTTTGAATGTCCTGCAAGCTATATCTCGAGGCCCCCATGAATCGATTCCCATCAAATTTGGGATTTGGAGGTTTTTTACAATGCACAAAAAAATAAAAATATTTAGGGTCGGCGGTAAAAATAGGGTCGGTCGGGTTACACCAATCAAACAAATTTTTTTTAGGCCTTATGTTTCTGTGCGCTATGACAAGCAAAAATGTAATGCCCATATATATATTGTTAACTCCAAAAGAAAATGTCTTTGAAGGCTTCTTGATTTTGTACGGGCTTATAATTTAAAATTCTCATACTACCTTATATTCAAATTGCATTGTAAAATTGAAAGTGTCTGACTAGATTTTAGTCTCTAAAAGTAAATACTAGTTCATACTTTTCACACAAAAAGAGGAATAAATTTTGATTTTTCAGATCTAAAACTAAAGTAAAGTAATATACAAATAATTGGAGTGAAGACCTTTCCTCAAAACAAAACATATTGTTAACTATGACATATAGAAATTTATTGAGAAAGTTATAAATTTTATAAAAGAAAAGGTGATATCCTTTTAAAACTGTTGTAAGGTCTAGTGATAAGGGATCCTTGTTTTTATACACACAGGAAATTCAGTGCCATGATTATAATGTTTGATTGTCCTTCACCACTAGTTTGGCACAGGTGTATTGTTTTCATGGACATACAACATACTGTTCATAAAATTACAACCAAGACACAACAGAAAATGTGGACCATCCTCAGTTAATTATACTATAATTTGTGTTTAACTTCATGAAATCATTATCAATAACACATGGCTTTCTTTATAACTTCAAATTATAAATGGGTTAATTAAGCCCTCTAAAAATCACTGTTAAAAACAGGCTCACACTTTGACGAATAAAGCTGAATTCATACTTGTGACGCATTGCGTTTTGAATGCATTACCAGTATGAATTCAGCTAAAGAGGTAATGCATGGAAACCAACATAGAGCTGCAAATTTCAAGTTTAAATTTCCCACCGGTAATTGATTGTATGCTTCTAATTTGCTATCGGTGTCTGTAGTTGTAGCTTTACGTCAATGACTCTCATTCCGCCACCCTTCTTTGTGAATTTGTTATAGTGTGCGCCAGGTTTAAGCCACTGCAGAGCTGTTTTAGTCTCAGCAACAGTATCTCTCCCTACCTTTGGTATGGCCTCTATTATCTGTCTTGTATCCATTGGGATGCTCATCGTTGTACATACCATAGCCTAAATCCTAAGAAATATATAGTAAGAAAAGAAGACCATAATTGAAATTGAGATCATTTTTCATTGTTGTATTTAATTACCATACCCTAAATCCTAGGCCTGTTGACTGTCGAAAAAATAATAGTTTTAAGATTCACAGACTTATGACATGTCGTTACTCATTATTACAGTATTGATACACAAACAATATGGGATACAAGCTTAGATTCAACACTTGGGAAAAATAAACAGTACCACCTATTATAGTCGAAATATTGTTTCGTCTCCTCTGGAGCTAGTACTGCTTGCTGATGTATTTTACCTTTACAGTTGTGTGCTGATCATTTCGATCTAAGCAAGCTACAATCTTCTGCAAATCTTGTTGGGACACTTGTGCCATTATTAATAAGCACCACGATAGCAACTAAAATTTCATTGTGTGCATAAGAAGGTACACTTGGTGTTACTAAAGTGGCTTTGATACCCCCCAATCAATGTTGATGCAAACATGTCTACTAACTCAACATTGATCTAGGGGAGCGGGGAGAAATGCTCAATACTCAATGCAATATAAACGTCCCAACAGTTTTGCAGAAGATTGTAGCTCCATTCCACACCAAGCCTCGAGATCATTTCAGGATCTGCAGCAACCTGTAGGGGCACTAAACCTCAATCAGTCCACAGAAATATTTTGTGAGTTCAAGGGAAATTAAAGCACTCAACTGTCACCAAGAACAATACATACAAAGTCTACTGAGCCTTGTTGATATGTCGGAGTGCTTGGTCTGCTATATATTCATTTTATTTTTTTTTAAAATCAACTCCAATCACATCAAATTTCATTAAATGTCAATCCAACTTACATTGTCTTTATACTTGTTGTAGATTTGCTGCAATGTGAAAGCCACTGCTTGTTTATCACTAGCCACTGACACATCCGACATCCTAAATGCCTGACTATTGACATCCATGTACATAAATGCTGTACCATTCTCAAGAGACTCAATCTTGCTGCCAGAACCTTCCTTTGGAAGCTTATAAATGATAAACCTACACAAAACAAAGAAACTAATTAGGGGCTGCTTCAAAACTCAACCGGCGGTTCTGGCCGGTTTCGGGTGGTTAACTTTTTTATAATTCCGGTTGAGTTTTGAAGTGGTCCCTTTTATAATAAACAAAAATATAAGGTAAAGTTAACCATTGTCCAAAAACTTTTCCTTCAAGCTTTTGCATCGCTGGATTAAGTAATAATGACAACATGCAAATTTCTTAGTCCACATTTTTTAATAATCTTAGTGATCTGCGTCAACAATGAAATGTTCCCCACTCAGAAGCTGAAAGATTTTAAATTGATTATTGATTTCATGGCATTTGGTGAATACTTTAAAGAGAATTCTAGAGAGGTATGAAGATATTCGAATTGAATTTGTGGCATTTGGTGATTACTTTAAGGAGCATTCTAGTAGAAAGATTTAAAGATATTTGCACTGTAAAAACTGTAGAAAAGACACTTTTATGGTCAAAATGTTTGTGTTTTTGCCAACTGCCAACTTGTTGACTTGTAATCATGAATTTGCCAACTGCAGATTGCATGACTGGACTTGATTTACCAGTCTTTAAGTCTTGTGTTCTGAACTTTTCAGATCTTAAATTTGCCGACTGGGCAGTATTGTACAGCACTTAAAATTGTCAAAAACAAGTTGACCTCACCTAAATATAATCTTGTTTCCTTTCTTTGTCCTGGTCGTATCCTTAAATAAACATTTTTAATTACCGGTACCATCATTTGCTATTTCAAGATATTACAAAAAGCAGATATTTATGGTGAAGGAAATTGATGTCTGTAAATTTGATAATATTGGCCTTCTTTTTATATCACTTACCAGTCTACCGGTTTGCCAGCATTGTCCATACAAGATATGGCTGCTTCAGATACACAAATACAAAGAACCAATGTCACGGACTTAAATGTCACACCTGCCATTGTGTCTACCAACCAAGGTTACACCAAGTAAGAAATGAATTTATATCCAGATGATGTTTCAAAGGATTAACTTATTCTCATGCAGATCACCTGCAAGAAAGATGGAAGATATAAAAATATTGAGGAAGAACATTATTATTTGATTATTTCTTCCATGCATGCATGGATCTTGTCCCACTTCACTACTAGAACTTGGGCACACTGCACAATAAACAACACTCCACTGACCAAATAAAGGCTCATCACACTTATCTTCAATGGGTTAACAACCTGTGGTATAACGGTGATAACCGGTACAGTGTCGCAGGGGTGGGAACCCCATCCCCCCAAAAAAAAATAAGGCCTGGCATATAGATTGTATATCAATAGGGTATAGGGTAATAAGCTATATTTGGGTGCAACAAAATATGAAAAGTGACACTAGCCTTGTGACATTTATCGTGCCTATTGGCCAACTATAATCAGCAGTACTACATGAAACATGCTAACCCAGATGACCATCAAAGTTATCGCAAGTTTATTTAGAAATTGAGGCACTATAACATCGGCATGATTTCACAGTAGCAGGCTAGGAGCAGTGACAGGGAGACCAGTTTAGCAATGATTAGTCTGTGTCACAGCTCCACTGACTGACATACATGTGTTTAAAGGCCCAGGCGACACTGTAATTGAGACCTGCATATCATGAGTGTCCAGCTAGTTTTGAAAAGTACCATAAACGAGGGTTTTACCCAGGACAATATATGTGCCCTTCAGTACGCATTGTCTAGTGATTTTTATACCCTTAACTGTGATTTTTCTATTACTATTGTTGTAATATACCCTTTAATACGCACATATGGCTATATTTTGACTATACAGGGCCTATACGTTCAGGCTATTTATCTGTATCTGAACCTACGTCTCCTGGTGTATTCTACAATTTTGAAGGAAAATAAAATCAGGGTACCTTTTTTCAAATCAACCGAAGGACTTGTAAGTCCTTCAGTTAATTTGAAAAGTGCTTTGCATAAGCAGGGCCCTAAGCCAGAAGCATTTTGATGGGGGTGTACAAGCTAAATTCGCCAAGTAAAGTTGATATGTCTTTCTCAGAAGCTGATAGATTTTGAATTTTGGAATTGAATTTGTGGCATTTAGAGAATACTTCAAGGAGAATTCTAGAAAGATTTAAAGCCGGGGGGGGGGGAACTCAAGTATAATGATGCAGGCATAGCATGACCAGTTCTTCAAAACAGCCCCCAAAGGGTGATTGTTTTTTAAGCCAAAATATACCCTTTTTTCCCCCATTCACAACCCTAAACGATATCACCTGATACACCCTTCTGTCCTCAAATACAACCCTAATTCACCCTTTTCTTGGTCACGCTATGCCTGCAGCATTA
>JXSR01S049042.1:4939-18554 GCA_000969725.1 Ophiothrix spiculata
CCACTACCTTTTCTTAAATTAGTTGTAGTCACTTGGTTGTAGTGTGTTTTGTACATTAATGTTGTAATGTTCTCTAACTCCAGGACATTTATTGGTTTATGGAAACAAGTAGCAGAAAAGTTGGACAGATATAACACCTTCCCAAGATTAGTAGGAGGTAAGTAATTCCAGTTTAATACGGAGTGGTTCGTCAGTCGCGGATCTAGGATCTTAATTTTACGGGGGGTGGAAGGTGTGTTTTTCAGCTTTTATAACAAAAAAAAATGACCAAATTAGGCTGATTTTGCAGGATTTTGCCAATTTTACGGGGGCGCACGCCCCTTCCGCTCCCCCTAGATCCGCGGCTGTTCATCACAAATTTACAATGATACGTCCATGCGTCTACGTCGGAGCAAAAAATACACAGACAATTTGGATGTTGAGTCTTTGATCTGTGATGATTTTTTCTGTAACATGCTTGAATCCCTTTCATATTCCTTAAAACTTAACAATATGAGGGGTACTCTTGCAAAATGAGCGGAAAGTCACAAATTTCCAAAATTGAGTTTATGGCATATTTTAATTCCCTTAATCTCAGCTTTCGGATAACATATAATAAATATGTCACACTTTCTCTCTCCATTCTTCATTTAGAGATCAAAAATACAAGGCAGTCCACCCAAAATCTGGCAATAAAAATTAGCAGCAAATTGATTTTAAAATTACTGATTACAATAGTAGATGATAGCAAAATTAAACGTGATTAATTAAACTTCCAGAAACTGGAGGTATGTGTGGAAGCGTTTTATATTAAAAAACGAAATTCAACCTTTTCACCATATTTTTACTGTAGATGCCATATATTCAAAATCTTCATTCGTGACTTACCGCTCATTTGCCAGGGCAACCCACATATTATATGTACAGAACATTATATAAGCTTGGATATGACACTGAGGGGGCAATAATTTCACTTAAATCGTTCCTCCGCTTCACCAAATAACGAATTTATCGCAATACTATAAGATTTTAATCAAATCTGATTTATAGTAAAAACAGCATAACATGAAGGAATGTGATTATCTAAAAGTGTTTTCAAGTGCATTTTGTCAAAAAATTGCTTTGCTACAGAAATATAGATATACTAATATATGTGGAATTAAATCCAGGATCCTGAATTTTAAGAGAAAAAGTAAGCATATTCAAGCCAAAACAAACCAAATAAACTAAAAAAAAATCAAATGTCATTGGTGTCAAGGGGTGCTTCAGTTTTTTCACTTTATAGTATTGCTTTAATTATCAAACTATATATTTATTTTTTTTTGCATATCTTTTTAACTTTATTTCACAAAAACCAACAAAAACAAATTTCTTTTGATGAATGTTTTACTCTGCATAATATTGCGTATCCAATAAATTTAGAATGCACCATTCGCTCAGTGACAGGATATAATGCGTCTCGATACGCTTAGTGGCATGATACGAAATATTTGGGGTCGCCGTTTTTTCCAAATATAGCCATGAAATCTGTTTGTGGCATGATAATTCTTAGTTTTTCCAATCAAATAAATCAATCAAAATTTAAAGCAAAGATAAATATGAAGAACAACACATTGACTTCGGTGAAAACAGCGTTGGACGCGACAAACTAATTTGAATATGCTAATAGTTGTTGAATGCTATATGTTCACTAGATGCATAATTCTTGTATCTTGTACCAAGGGAGATAAATAAACGGGGGAATCAGTAATGTGTTGTTCCATACTTAGACATGTATTGAAATGCCATATTAAGCTTGGATATGCTGAGATTTTGGTATTCTTTTATCACTGTACCATTTTGTAAGCAAACTTTACCTTAGGCCAAAAAAAAAAAGAACTCTGTCTCAGCTTACTTAAGGTCAAAACCCTAAGCGCTATGCGTTTTTTTTTTTTTAGTAAAAAAGGGCTACGCGAATGCGGAATTACCCCCTAATTTTTTTTTTATTGCATTTTTCGGCCACTTTTTTTTTTTTTCGCGGCCGCTTCGCGGCCGTTTATTTTTAACTTTTTTTTCTCTTGATGTAAGAAAAAAATAAAAAAGCAAAAAACCTCCCTTAAAACCTAAAAAAAAAAGAAATGCGGTAAAATTGTGCGCGGGAAGCTGAGACAGAGTTATTGATATACTTTTCTGTTTCATTGAATAAAAAAAGAAACAAATTAAAAGATGACTTAAATTTACCAAAAGTTTTTTAAAAAGTGAGATGAGAAATATGTGAAAAATTAATGTCTTGTGATATATGAAAACACAAGTTTGAATATCGTGCTCTACTGGATGCTATTTGGTTTGGAAGCTCTTGTTACTATTTTGTACTATTTACGCGTATATTCCATGCGTACAGTGGAAACTTTTACTATACCTCATAAATATTCATTAGGCAACGATGAAATATAATTGGACAGTTCAACCTGATGCGCGTGACAGCATTTTGCCTACTTCCCCGATTGCGCGTAACGCCCATGCAGGGAAAAAATTAAAAAACTATCGCACCCCTACTACCGCACCCCTCGGTTGGAAATTCATACGGTGACCCAGAACAGTATACATTTTAGGTGATTTTTGGTTTTGCTTATATTACATTAAGTGAAATATTTACGAGGTATAGTAAAAAAAATACAACATGGTTTATTTCGAGAAGTAATGAAAATTCCTGATCCCTCGTTGTTGGATGCATATGACTATACTTCCCTCCGCTTCGCGTCGGGAAGTTTTGCGTCGGTAAGTAGTCACCCACATCCAACACCTCGGGATCAGTAATTTTCACTACTTCCCTCAATACCATGTTGTATTTGTATAATACTGCCTGCTACCATGTGTATGTTGGAAGCTTATACCGCATGCTACCATATAATTTACTTGGATATTAATGATTTTGTCTTTCTTATTCTACTTCAGAAACTGGAGGCAAGAACTTTCATTTAATTCACAAATCAGCAGATATGGACACAGTAGTTAATAGTGCAATAAGGGGGGCATTTGAGTATGGTGGCCAGAAATGTTCCGCTTGCTCCAGAATGTATGTGCCTGACTCCATGTGGTCTGAAGTGAAGGAACGTATGCTGGAGACTACTAAACAGCTCAAACTGGGGCCTGTAAGTAAATGGGTTGTATGATGAACTACCCTTTGAAGCTAAGAATATAAACTGTTTGTTTGCCGTTTAATGAATAAACCAGGAGGGTGGGTAGGTTGGACTTTTTTATATACCTCATATATAGATTCTTGTCCTCTGATTTGTTAAAAACGAGGGCTTGGATTAACTTGACCCGGGGCATATTTTTTTCACTAGGCCCACTCAACATATTTTGCTCCGCCGGTGTAACTTGAGCTATATGCGCATGATTATTGACCATCTGGCGTTTTAAGTGCAAAAATTGTTCTTTTAACCAACCAGATGAGTAAAATCTATTTATTCGGTATATAAAACGAATATTGGGTGCTTTTTGTTCTGAGAATGGTTAAAATATTTTCCCTCTGTGATCTCAACCATGAATATGCCTTCAGCATTGCTTCAGGCATATAAATTGTTTTGAGATCACTTTGGGGAAAATAATTTAAACCATGCCCCTCAAAGCAGTCAATATTTGTATATTACTGATACCATGGTGGCTATGTTGTTGTAAGCCATGAAACAAAGGTCAGATGTAGACCAATTTATGAAACATGAAACTCAAGAGTAATTGTATGGTGTATGTGTAGCACCTTAGCAAAAGGAATACAGTTATAAATGCCTCCATGTTTCTTATATCTGTTTAAAACCCTTTGAGCGCCAAGTGGTGCAATTTGCACCACATTAATTATTCATGAGATAAAAATTAGTAGCTGCCTTATAGTAAATATACAAGAATATGCTTATTTTATTTATGAGACCTGATAAAATTGTCATATATTTTTATATTTCTTCAACTTCAGCATCAACTCAGTATTTATTTATGTATTACTTCAAATTTATGGTACTTGTTTGGTTCAAAATTTATGCTCATTAAAGAAAGCATAGACAAAATTCAAAAGGCAGCTATTATGAATACACCTAAAAAAGCAAAATTTTTCAAAATGGCTGCTGTTGGCGCTCTAACGAGTTATTCTGTAAAGTATTCATTTCACCAGGTGCCAAGGTTGTGCCAAGGGTACATGTTTTACCCAAAATCATCATAGAAATATGATTTTTGATTTAATTTCCAGACAAATGACTTCACATCGTTCTTTTCAGCAGTTATTGATGGAAAGGTAAGGAGCTTTCTTTTATAATAAAAATAATTGTAGGTGTTAAAGGTGCTTGTTAGCACTTTACAAAAAATACAAGTCCTGATATCAAAGACTTTTGCATCCGATACCACTATAATATAACTTAAGTAAAGTAGCTCAAGTCACTAAAATACAGTTGGTGCCTTTGAATGTCTATTACCCGTTAGTAACAGTATGTGGAATGCTTTGGTCAGCAAAGATTAAATGTCTCGCCAAGAAAGGATATAACCATTTGTTGCAGAGAGGCTTCAACTCACAACCTATAGCTTTATTGAGTTCTACACTCGCTAGTTCACTAGACCATATGAGCTGTATGTGTAATTGTGCAAAATTTTGTTAGAGATTGATTTTATATTGTGTGAAAATTGAAACAATTTAATATCACAGACAGTAGAGCTAAGACTCCTTTTATCCGTTTGCGGTGCGGTTGCAGTGCATTTTGCACTGTAAGGGTACTGGTAGTGGAATAATTTTAAGCAAACAATTCAATGGTATCAGGTTGGAGCTCTGATTCAATTTTAACTGTTCATTCTCAATGCATATTGAATTGATATAATGGTTTTCAGCGAGAGTGTTCCTTTTATCCGGTCAGTTTGCGGTGTGGCTATCCGGAATTGCATGTGTTTACTTGAATCGGTCCTTAGAGTGATTCAACCTGATACCATTCAGCTCCATTCAATCGTGTGCTTTGAATCATACCACTACCAGTACCCTTTACAGTGCAAAACGCACTGCAACCGCACCGCAATTGTACCTCAAATGGATAAAAGGAATATCTTAGCTTACAATTTCCATATTTTACTAATTTTTAAATATGCAATTATGGAAATCTTGGCTGCCATTGTCAGAACACCCAGACAATTTTAAAAATTGAAAACTTATAAAATTTAAGTATTTTACAGTGGTTTATTTATTTTTTTCTTAACTTAAAGTATAAGTTAATGCTGTTCGAAACTGCTTATCCACAAAGAAAGTATGTGTATTAAATAAAATTTGATTAGACGGCCTGATATTTGAATAGCAAAGTCTTAATCATAGGCAAAACAACTTACAATAACAAAAAAAATTATGAAATTTTACCCTTGAATAGATTTTTTATTTCAAAACAACTGGTAATGAACTCTTTCGTACTTTAAGAATAAGCTAATTAATTAGCGAGATAATATGATAAACGCATGCATCCTTCATATGAAAATAATATTGCTTCAATGATTAGGATAATTTATGATCATTGTGGTGGTTAATTATTGCAGCAAAAGTACAGTGACTGCACTTCTGAAATTTCAAATTTCTTTTTCCTAAGTAATCTTTTTTTTTGTGTTAGTGTTTTTGGTAATAATGAACAAGTTTAATTGTTGTTGGATTTAATTTGTGAAAGTGTGCCTGTAGCAAATACGCAGTGATCTTAGACTCAAGCGTACATTTTCAAGGTTGTTGTGTTTGCATGTTTATGCTCTGGACTCGTAAGTACGCGTTAACGGATTAAATCCAACAACAATAACTTCATTAATCCTAACTTCTTGTTCAGTCAAATTCAAAATCTCATTGGAAGCGTATGTCAATTCGTAATGTAATTAATCATGTTGAAAAATTATTTTTTCAGTCATTTGACAACATCAAGACATATCTAGACTATGCAAAGGGCAATCCTAATCTGAAGGTGCTAGCTGGTGGCAACTGTGACAAGAGGTAGGTAAAGGTCAAGAGAGGTCAAGAGGAGTCATGAGGTCAAGAGAGGCCATAGGAGGTCAAGAGTGATAACGGAAGGTCAAGACATACCTAGACTATGCAAAGGGCAATCCAAACCTCAAGGTGCTAGCAGGTGGCAACTGTGATAAGAGGTAAGTATCTTAGGTCAAGAAAGGTCCAAGGAGGTGAATATATAGTTTAACACACAAATAGCAACCCAAACTAAGTTTGGGACTTCCAAGGTCCTAGTTGATGGTGGTTTTAATAAGAAGTAGGGCTCCAAGAAATGTTATTGGAAGTCAAGAAAGGTCATGGGAGGTCATGATTCTTACACCACCAGTTGCCAAAAAGAGAACAAGGTTGATGAGACATTGAATTAAAGTGCTTCCACAATTTGGTTGTTTTTTCTATTTGGTTTGTTTCCAAGAACTTGGTTCTTTTCTCTAACTTTTATGTAATTTACATATATTTTTCAGCATTGAATACTATGTTGAGTCAATAATAGTTTCAGACCCTCATGACAAAATAGTGACTAACGAGATATTTTTGTCTGTCAAGACATATACAGGCATGAGAATCTTCCTGCTTAAACAGGAAATCCTGTTTTTTGTGCCCAGATTTCTGTGTTTTCATGTATTTTTAAAAAAGCCTGTTTTCCTTTTTTCAATTTTCCTTTTTTATAGAATATCATTTCCATGCCTGCATATAGTTGAGTCAGGGAAATTCAGGTCAATTCCAGCCATTTTGACTAGTTTTGTGACTCGAGTTGAGTCATTTGAGCCATTGTACAATGTCAATGGGAGACAATCATGCCTAAGTCATCCCCTTTAAGGAGTGAAACTCTACTACAATAGAGTTGGCGAGACCATAAATTCTTTCAGTCGTTTTTTATTTCTTTATTTTACAGATATTTATTCCTATATCTAATTTGTATTTTGTTCACATATATTTTTCAGTAAAGGGTACTATGTAGAACCAACAATAGTTGAAGTTTCAGACCCACATGACAAAATTATGACCGAAGAGATCTTTGGACCAGTACTATCCGTCTACGTCTACCCAGAGAACAAATTTGATGAGACGGTTGAGCTTTGTGGTTCTACATCTGAGTTTGGCCTGACAGGAGCCATCTTTGCTAGAGACCAGTAAGTAATGTCATATTTAACCCTCATTTAATCAATGCAGGGATGGTCTTTGGACCTGTATAAATTATCTGTCTACGTCTACCCAGAGAATACATTTGATGAGACAGTTGAGCTTTATGGCTCTACATCTGTGTTTGGCCTCAAAGGAGTTATCATTATCAGGGATTGATTAGTATATTGTCCCAGTATTAAAGTGTTGAACATGCAGGTTTCGCACACTCTGCTCAGGTTGAGCTACAATCTGGAAAGATCAGTGCTGCCTGTGTTTAGTAAGTCCGAGACCTTTCCTGACTGAGCTTGAAAGAAGTACTAAAGATAAGAAGTTTACTGTAATTGCTCCGTGGTTCAGAATCTTATTAAATAGTTGGTCCCTGGTACAAATGCCTACTTAGACACGCTGCATTCAGTGAGTGCCTGACAAGTTGTTAATTCTTTTGGGTCTATCCCCTTGACTGAGAGCCAGTTCTAGTTTTTAAGGCTATAATAAGAACAAACATGTGGAAAGGTTACACAAGGTAATATTCAGTGTGTAATGTGTTTGAAACCATGTTACCTGAAATACCACATTTTTGTTGACCTTACATTAAAGGAGCTTGGTCTGATTTCTCAAAATTTAGTTTTCAATGACATATGAAAAATGATCACTCAAGAGGTCTAAGTTTCAAATTTCAGCTGAATCGGTCAAACTGTTTTAATTTTATGGACAATTTTGTAATTCAGAGCTGCCTATATGTTACTGTGTAAAATTAATTATGGTAACCATAATTAGACACATTTTCATACATATCTCCAAAACGGAACATAGCTCAGCCGTGAAATTTGAGCAACATTTTGATACAAAAATCTTAAAAAGTGTGATAAAATGTTGAGACAATCGGACCATGCTCCTTTAAACATTTTAAACATTATCATATTACCTGTTTATCTCATGTATCACTCTATTTAACATTTTAGCAAACTTTTGCCAAAAATTATCAAAATACTTTTATCATGTTTGTGGACCAATAATGTCAGTTTTTGTTTTTATCTCAGTGTTATCCATGTACATGTACTACTTTAAAGGATTGTAATTTATATACCTTATATAAAACAGCAATTTGTTTTCTTGCCAAAATATTTCTTGTTAATATCTGTAAAATTTAAATATTACAAAAGTTCAAATATTTGAAAGAAATTAACCATACATCCCATCTGTGCATTTATTTCATTGCTAGGACTGTTGTGGATTCCTTGTCCACCAGATTGAGAGACAGTGCTGGTAATTTTTACATCAATGACAAGTGCACAGGAGCAGTGGTAGGACAGCAGCCATTTGGAGGAGCTCGTGGATCAGGTTGGTATCTGTTTGCAATATTGGAGTTGAATAAGGATTGTTGTATTTCCCATACCCACCTGGCTAATTGTGCCTTCAACGTTTAGGGATATTCTTTGCCTAATATCTGTCCATATAGGGAGACGGGTTGGCGCAGCGTTTCTTTCCTCGCCTTTCATCACTGCGGCCCAGGTTCGATTCCCGGTCGGATCTAGGTTGAACATGAATTTGGTTGTCGATCCATACTCGTTCTCGCAGGTTTTCTCTGAGCACTTCGGTTTCCTCCTGCATCTAAAATCAAAAATTCTTTCCATTATTCTGTCTTTCACACTATGGAGGCGTCCCTTGAATTTAATGCATATGCACTATTGGGATTAGCCTGGCTTTCCGCTGAATGTTATAATGAATAAATAAATAAATATGAAGTCTTTACACATGCTATCTGGTGGTGTAAAACGGCCGTGATATGGCAGAACCACGTAACTCAATTTTTTGACTTTATGAGATAAAAACAGTTTATAGTATATTGAGGGCGCTATTTTAATTTCTGAAAGTCCCAGCTTATAAATTCATAATGTTTCGGAGATAGTAGGATGTATCTCAGCACTTTTTTGGATTTTTCTCCTCATTTTTTTAGGCAGAACAACGTATCTCAAGTTACGTCACTGAGTGTGGCATTCTGAATTTGGCAAAACAATGTATGTCTTAGATACGCTGATTTGCCATTATAAAGTGTGTTCATTATATAATGGTGGAAATTAGAAGAAGGTGCTCCATTTGGTTTTAAAGCAATAAATGTGCATACAAAAACATAATATATGCTCTTTTATATTTAAATGCAAATACTAACAGAACTTGAATGTCATCAACGTCCTCATATTCATTGGCTTGTAACTTCCCTTGGCTGAAGATCGCAATCAGCATCATAGACAATATGAGGCTATTCCAAAATGGAACTTGATTTATTTTCTCCTATATTCAAGCCGGGATCAGATTTAAATGGCAAAACAATGTAACCTTATGAAATCATTTATATCTTTAAATTAATTTATCATATTTCGGGTAAAAAGATAAAATGATAAAAGATATAATTGTATCTTGCATATTAAGTTTTATTTTGAATCATATTAATCAAAAAAGGCATTGACTTAAACTTCAAGTGCCTTTTTCTCGAAATGCCAATATTGGAGTTACATGATTCTGCCATATCACGGCCGAAAAGTGTGACTATAGACTACATATTGATAGATAATGAGAGATGCATGTCAGCAAACTTCAACTGCATTATAAAAGACAGGAATGGTATATTTGGCATTGAGTAAGCTGATCAAGTCACATTTTCCGGTATGCGGTAAATTTTTGGGGCTTTGTTCAAACTAGCATATATTTTACTCAATGTGTACTGCGTCCATCTTGACTTAAGTTATTTGTCTATAAAAACAATGATGTTAAAGGTTTTGTATTTTTTGAAATGTGACATGAAATATAGAAATAATTTGAATAATTTTCATCCTCTATTAAATTCTTGAAACAAATCTACTTAGCATTTATGTGGAAAAGTGGATCGTAATGCATATAGTAGCTATATATTTCTATAACTTTAAAATAATTATCACAGTACCTATTCCATGGCCAAATTCACCAACTCTATTCAGTATCATCGCACAAGGCAAGGTGCATCCACTCCCTTTAGATAGGAGCAACAATCAATATGATATAACAACCACCATCTGTTTGGGTCTTTGTAGACTAGTGTTAATCCATTGATTATTCTGGATCTGGATTAGACACTTTCAGGGTTCCCAGCTCATCAGGGAAATCAGGGATTATTTTTTTAATTTTTTTTCCATTCAGGGAATTTGATATAATTGCCTTAAAATCAAGGGAAAGTTGGGGAATTTTGATTGGTTCAAAAATCAAAAGTAGTAGGTCAGACTCATTTCCAGGTTGTGTCAGTTCTATGTACTTAAGGTTCATACCTGTGGTATAAAGATTTGAAAAGTAACCTGTTGCTCCCTTCTTTTTTGTAAAAATGATTATCTCGGAATTTTGAGATTTCATCAGGGAAATGTCAGGGAATTTCGTTTTTGGAAAATGCTGGGAACCCTGACTTTTGCAACACCCCAATTTTTGAGTCAAGCACGAAGGTGGATCAACTGCTTAACATGACTTCCGAACCACGAAGCAATTAGAGTAAAGTTTCTTGCCCAAGGAAACATGAATTGTTTGAATGAAATGATCTCATGTTTCATCTGAATCCTTGAATCTTCTTTTCCATATTCAACATGGTTAAGCCATGTTCGATTGAAATCTCCCTGATAGAGTTTGTGCAAGTCTGAAGACTCTTCTATTTAGTTGGTGTGACGTATTCTACTGTTTACAATAATCTAATCGGTCTCTTGTGCTTGAGGCTTTGCGCCAGGATACTTTTGGATTTGTTCTGAAATTGTAGCCTGGGAAATTAGTGTTTTGTTGTCTGCCCAATTAACTTCAAGTGCACTTTGCTTATTTATTTGAAATTCACATTGTTCAGATCAGTAACAAATGTTCTGTTGTCTTTACTTGTTTCAGGAACAAACGACAAAGCTGGAGCACCAACTTACATCCTAAGATGGGTATCCCCTCAGGCAGTAAAAGAAACACACAACCCCATCACAGATTGGAAGTACCCACATATGTTATAATATGTGAATGATAGATGGATATCATAGACTGTACCATTTATGCAAAGAGGGGAGATACAGGAGTATAATATATTTATTGGAGTGAATATGTGAAAACATAGTTTGTATGTTACATCTTGTCAGCCATATTGGATATGGAGTCAAAAAGATTTGTTTATGTTGATATTTGTATTTACAATGTACAGAAAAGACGAAAGAAACAACACAAAGGTTGTTAGGGCTGCTTAGAATTGAGATTTACTTAATACATTTCAGCATTATAGGTATACAAACATTGTAGATAAGGGGGTTTCCAAGATTTTGGGACACATATTTTATTGAAAAGTGGCCAGATACTTGTGTGATGTGGAGAAAACTTTAAAAGTTTTTTTTTTCGGAAGTACGCATGGGATCGGGATGGTTCACTAACAGAATGAGCACAAAACACAAACAAAACATCTTGGAGCCCTGTTAAAGATAAGCTTCCTTTAGCTTACTTTGTACCACATGTACCAAGTTGGGTTTCCTTGGCAAAAGCCTAAACAAGGTGAAGGTGATGTAACAATAAATTTACCACATCTGTTAGCTTCTGTTGGTATGCTGTCCATTAGCTGTGCAAAGTTAGGGCATATCCAATATGCACTTGTTCAATTCCTTTGTTTGATTGGTCAGTTTTTTGAATTCAAAGATAAAGCCCTAGAGATGTGTGTTTTGTTGTTGTAACTGATAGTGTGAAAACTATCTATCATAGATTATTTCAAAATTGTGCTTCCTGTGGAAGTATTCTATACAAATAAAAAGATGTTATAATAGTGTCAGTATCGTGGGGTGTGAGACATTGATAAAGCCCAAAAATGGGCTGAAAATGAAAGAAAAAGCTTAAATTTGGCCCAGAAGAAATTTAAAAAAAAGAAAATCGGCTCCAACTTGAGTAGATGCAAAATAAGTGGCCATTCCAGGGATTATCTCCAGTTATTTTTCAAATCTACTCCTATTAAGTGCAGATATCATTTCTTGTCGGTGCTTGTCAAACCTCAGAATATAGGTGATGGCTCACCTTGAAAGGGGGGGGGGGGGACTTTGCAGATGATATCAATTTTGATTTTATCATCTCATCTGTTGCAACATTTTCTAAGCTTTAAAATGACACCTTACTTGTTGAAATTGGCGATCTAATTTTACAACAGAAAATCTGCTGGAAATTCTTCTTCTTTTTTTTAAATTTTTTGTTGCCTATTTTCATCAGTTTCTTGAAAAGTGTTGTTTTGCAAAGTCCCCCTTTTCGGGGTGAGTCATCACATTGGTGCAGTTAACATACCTCAGGTAGAAGATATCAAACTTTGTAAATTGATCCAGTTGCCTTCATTAATGTTATTCATTACAAACCTCTTTCATTTTATGTTATCTTTCTATATATAATGTCCAAGGTTTAGTTAAAGATCAAAGACTGATAATATTTGAATTTTACTATGTGAACTATGACTTTTGTTGTTTACTTTTATGTGAAGAACGTTTTTTAAACATTTGGGCATTTAACCACTGAACAAGAGATTAGTCTTTATTTTTATGTTATGAATTTTTTAAACCGATGGGCATTTTCAAGAACAAAACAAGAAATAAAAAGGTCTTGTTTACTTTTATGATAGGAACATTTTCTTGTCATTTTCAGTGACAAAAAAATGATCCTGAGCATTATTACAGGGGTTGGAAAAAAACCCCTTAGGCTTGGCGTTCAAAGACATTCGCCCGCCCGAGTGACATTCGCTCACCGTACCAAGAAGACTTCGCTCTGACAGAAAGCAACATTCGCTTAACAGTTTTAACGACATTCGCTTAACTTCAGATTGAATTGGATCGTTCCCAACATTCTTGAGTTTGTTTATTCAATAATCATAGCACTACAACATGCGCGAGTGACATTCGCTTTCATCGATTGAAATGATTATCACGCAATGAGAGCTTTAGCGAATAAGTCAGAATGAATATCAAGAGAGAATGTCACTCAACCGAGCGGATGTCTTTGGACGCCAAGCCTTATGATATCGATATAAAGTTGTTTCAAATAATTGTTTTGAACAAACCTTTGACAATGAAGTCTTTAACAGTGTGTGTCATTAGTAATGGTCTCCAAGACATAAATATGATGGAGGAAAAACAGTATAGATGGTGCTTTTATTTTAATAGTCAAAGTTTATGGAAGATGTAAAATTTATATACAAATTGGGGCTACAGAAAAAACAAAAAGATATATATTTGAGGCAGTAATTATGTGTATAGATTTCACAAATTGGAAAAGAGGAAACTAATGGAGAGTGTTGGTTCGATGCTGATGCAGGGCTAAGTTGGTAACAGAATGAGCACAAAACACAAACAAAACATCTTGGAGCCCTGTTAAAGATAAGCTTCCTTTAGTTTACTTGGCAAGTACCAAGTTGGGTTTTTTTTTGGCGAAAGCCTAAACAAGGTGAAGGTGATGTAACAATAAATTTACCACATCTGTTAGCTTCTGTTGGTATGCTGTCCATTAGCTGTGCAAAGTTAGGGC